>PVHY01003625.1:0-105039 GCA_004024945.1 Uropsilus gracilis | reverse complement strand
AATCACTTGGCAAGGCCACTGGGAAAAGCAACTGACTAGAGACAGCCCCGAAGGAATCCTTTTTATCGGTGGAAGTACCATCTTTTCTCATTTGCTTAAGTTGGAGTTGTTCATTTCTGCGGGTCTACCTGAAATGACATACACCAACTAATTCTCAGGTTCTTAAAATTCCTGAGTTAGGTGACTATCTTTAAAGCCCCTCTGGACTAGGAAAAGGGAAGTGGACACCACCTTTCAGGTCTCCTTGAATTCCAGCACGAGCGAGGGGTCGGGCAGACTGCTTTGCGAGCTGGCTGCTGGGCTTGGCATCATGGGCCCTCAAGTGCCATTTCAGAATCCTTTGTGGAGATGATGCCATTTAAGGGGGCTTTCCAAATGGAGGAATGGCTGCTGGAGGTAGAAGGATGTTTTTTTTTTTCCGGGTAGGTCTTGGGGGGGAGGGAGGAGGGAACAAGCTACTTGTTATTTCATTTGTAGTATTGTGAACAGTGTTGTTATGGAGTGCCAGCTTAGCGGTAATTGCAAACTTGTCTAGAAAGGAGAGCATGTTTGTGGTTTTTGTTTTTTAAGCCCTGTGAGAGCCTAGATCCAAATAAACTTTCCTGCCCACCCATAAATAACTCCAGGCCTCTGTGTCAGAACAGTGTTGGGATGCTTGTCCGCATCTTGGCACCCTGATAGAACCAGGTTCATAACGTTTCTTTCCACATATGTGAACCTTGTTGCGCATCTTTGTCCGTTCGTTTTTGGGTGAGGGTGTGTTTAGAAGAGTCCAAATTTCCCGCCTTCACCTTGAGCTGCTTGGCTAAGCAGTTCCAGGTGAGAGGTGGAGGTGTGGGGCTCCTGGATAGCAGACCTATTTAGAGACAGCACAGTTGGATAGTCCTTCTTATTCATTGATTCTTGGAAATTGCTTCATGCTTTGTGATAAATGAGGTTGAGTGGGTTCTGCAGCTGAAAGAGCTATGCACTCTAGTGGCACAGCAGCACTAGATTTTGTTTGAAGAGGGAGGGAAAGTAGCCTGGAACAGTCACTTCTTATCGACAGTGTACATTTGCTAAAACCTATGTATCCTGCTTCCCTAGACTGGATTCCAGCCCCATGGACAGTTGGCACTCAGGACCAGCCTGACATGTCCTCCCCTGCTTTCCAAATCAAGTCTTTAATCACTATGTCAGACAACCACTAGCAAAGCCATTTTCTTTGTACTTGATTACAGCATGAGTCCCCCATACTCTTAGATGTAACATAGGATGCTGACTTGGTTGGAAAGGGGGATTTCGGCTATCTTCCCAGCAGCTGCTGCGATGACTTGGGTTATTAATAAAGACACCATTGCAGAGCAGGTCACAAGCTAAGTTTCAATACACATTCCTCCCATGATGAAATCTATCATGGCCAGGAGGCATTGTTACTTGCAGTGGTTATCAAATATGGTATTGGTTACAAAATGCTGTAGAGACTGAGGGATGCTTCCAGTTCCCTCATGGAGCCTGGGTGACCCATGGTTATTGGGGGAGCACTGGGAAAAATGGACTTCCTTTTCCATGGAGGCGGAAGCAGATTGCCAGCAGTTGGCTGGGGCTCCCTCTGGAAGCCATTTTGCTCCGGCGTTCATTCCTGCTGGACCCCAGAAAGTCTTCAACATGGTTGGGAAGTCATGAAAATTCTAAGCTCTCGAAGGACAGAGGGAGCTAGGGTGGTTTATTCACATATAAGGGAACCAATCCATTGTATTAGAGTAATAGTTCACCTTGGCCAACTATTAGTATCAGTGGGGAGTTTTTCAAGCCCTGATACCATGCTACCCCAGGCCAATGAAACCAGTATGTCTGGAGGTGGGACCTGGGTATTGGTAGGTGTCAAAGCTCCCTAAGTGCTTTCCACAGGACGCCAAGGTTGGGAAGCTTCCTTGCTTTCTGTTTGGTGGGATGCTGTTGGAGGTCAGGTCTTGACAACAGGGCTAGCTGCTCTTGAAGAAACCTCAGCTCAGGGTTGCCACTGACTCAGATAGTCTCACTGCCAGTTCCAGTCTGGCTCTAGAAATTTCCAGCAAGGGACCGTCTGACCAGGGCACCCTGTCATGATCCTTGAAAGTCAGCTGATGTTTGGAACATTGTTACATAACTCAGTAGTGTCTGTATTTGATGTTTTTGTTTTTCCTTGAAAATTTGTCTATCAGAAAATACGGAGAGTGTCCCCACTTTGAAGATCCCCTTTCCCCCCAGCATCCTGCCCTTCCTCTGAGTTCATACATCACACAAGGAAGAGGCTTCAAGACAGCAATGCAATACTTGTAACTTCTGTAAATAGCCCCATCTTTCAGTGATGTCATTTCTACATTTGATATGCTTGTATTTCTGTAGAATGTATATAGTTTAGGGGACTTTTTTGTTTGGTTTTGTTTTTTAGAAAAGTCAACATGTCTTTTTATTTATTGCTTGAAAAAGATCATTTGAAGAAAAATAAATACATTTTCAACCACCTCTGACTGGGTTTATTCTTTCCCAAGCTGTTGCTACACTTATTTGAAGGGGAGGAAAGACTATAAGAATAAGGAGGGGGGAAGGGGCCTGCGGGAGGGGGGGGAAGGGGAGGAAAGCTGGCACTCAGGACATGTCCTGCTTTCCATTTTAATACATCTTGAGCACTTAATAACATATACAGTGGAAACTAGCTGGTAAAACCAGTGAGCCCACTGAAGCTCTCTGAACACCACTCAGAGATGGAAATATGCATCTCTTTTAAGAGTGTGATTTCTCCAGGAAGAGACCCATAGGAAGGACTGAGTGATCGGATGTCCTTCATTGAGAATACTCTGTACGAAGCACAGGCTGGAGAGTCGAGGATGACCCCTCAGCTGGAGGTCACCCTGAAGTCACAGTAATTATAGCTGGACCAGAAGTGTAAGGAATTGCCACTGTTGGAACTCCCCTCCTATGTATAATAGGACAGGCCTGCCTGAGCCAAAGTCTTAGGAAATTTTACTAACCTCATGTTCTTTTGGGGTGACAGTGGTTTTATGGCCAGATGAACAAATAAATAGGTAAAAATTATGAGTCACTGCTAATATGTGCACTGCTTGTAGCAAGTATATTGACAAGGTTTTCCCAAACTAAACCAAAAACACTAGTAGACATGCTTTTCACTGTATCATTTAACATTCTGGAAGCACTAGCTGGTGCAATTAGCAAATGCAGGAAGTATATATACAGTTTGGAAAGTGGGATATTAAAACTATTTGCAGATGACATGTCCCTGGAAACCATAAGAAATCTGAGAAACTATAAAAATAAGAGAATTCAGTAAGTGGCTGATTATAAAAAAAAAAAGTCAGCATTTTGAAATGTAATGAAATGGCCAATTAATAAAATATAAATAGTAAACAGTTATTTACAACAGCTAACTAAAAGATAAAATGCCTGTGTCAACTTGATCAGAGGCAGGCAAGATAAGAACAATGGCCATGATGAAGTTCCACCAGAGGACATGTAAGAACACTTGAAAAAAGCAGAATGTACTCGACTCTTGGATAATATGCAACACTGAAAAGATACCATTTACCCATAGATTAACCTATTAATATAATCGCAATCATAATTCCAACAGGATTTGGAAGGCCAAATAATCCTGATTTCACCTGGAGAATGTAGAAAAAGGCAGGAAAACTGAAAGCAGAGTGGAGAGACAAGGTGAGGGCAGGGAGTAGGTTTTGTGTTCTACTGTGTAAAATAATTTAGCAACTTTTTAATAAATTACTTAAAAAAATAGAGATTTTTGGCCTACCTAAAACTTAATGAGTCTGAAAGTAGAAACTTCCACGAGTGATTCTGATGGACAGCCCAGGTGAAGAACGCCTAACAAGGTTTGTTCTCTTCTACCTACTTCCATTCAATGCCCTCCCATCCTAACAGTCCACAGACCTTAACTGTTCCAATTGCTATCGCTGTGACTTTAACAATCTGCACAAAGTCTTAGTTGTGTAATCTGAAAACCATTTTGTTTTGCTCAAGAATGTGCATATTAGCAACCCGGGCAAGGCTCTGCTGGGCAATTCTCCCTTGGCTCTCTCCTGCAGCCACTGGCTGGGCTGCCGTCCTCTGAGGGTTCAGCGAGGCTGGCCACCCGAGTTGCCATCTGACTGATGGTTAAAGCGGACTTGAAAGGACTGAGAGTTCAGTGGTGCCAGTCACTCCCAGCTCTTCCCCGAGGCTTCTTCTACAGCAGAATAGTCAGGTTTCTTAAGTGACAATTCAGAGTTCCAGTCTGAGCTTCTGGTCGACAAGCTAGAAGTCATGCTAGCCCCTTCTTACGATCTGGTGTCAAAAGTCATGGAGCATTACTGTCTCCTGCCATATTTGTGAAAGCATTTTCAGGCCTGCACACATTCCAGAGGAGGTGAGACAAGACCTGCTTCTTGATGGAAGGAATGAAAAAGAAAATTTTGGAGCCATTTTTTTAAAACCAGCATGCCAGTAAGCAGACAGTTATCTAGAAAACCCAAAAATGTAAGTTTTACCCTTAATCATACTTTGTTATTCAAGAGCTCATCCAAGGACTATCATGTATGATGGGGATGGCACATCTGGCTTGGATCTGGGCACACCGTACATGCTACCACTAACATCCCTGTTCCAACACTTCCTGAAAGTCAACAAATACATCTAACCGGGGAATTGGGACTCAGCTATCACTCTTAGACGTGGTCTTGTGTGGAATTCATGCTGACCATCCTGTCCCTGATAACTGCTGTTGCTGATCATGTTTTCTAATAAGCCCGGGTGTGCCACTTCAAAAACAATAATAGTTAATGCCTATAGTCATTCTAATGACTTTCCATTAAATCACTTAACCCTCACAAAAGCATCCTATGATCTCCATTTTACAGGCAAGGAGGGTAAGACTCTTGGCCAAGATCCCAGCTCCTTGGTGGGAGTCAGGACTTTAGAACCAAGCTTTCAAGCTTTGTAACTGGCCCCAACTGATTCAGAAAATGGTGTCAACTTATCCTTAAATGCTGGAAGGTAGAAAGCCATAAAAGCTTAATCCAGAGAGGAAATGGAGGAGGGTTTGAATAACTGAATTTAGACCTCCACCACCCCACCCCATTAAAGGATGTATCAAGTCTGCTCCAGTAGGTACCCTTTCTGTATCTGTGTCCACTCAACGTGTCTGTACTGCCACAAGTCATAGAGACCGATGAAACAGATGGTGAGGAGATAATTAACTAGAGGAAACGTGTGCTGGATCCTCCCACACCAGAAAACAGAGCTACTGGAACCCTGTGTCTGCTGGCCAGGGCATACATTTCCCCATGAACCTCTGTTCCTCCTCCCCTTGGTGCTGAGGTCACATAAAGTACTTTTGAGAATAGGGAGACTTGGACAGGGGTTTTCATGCAAGGATGTTAGAAACAAGTAACATCTATCAAATGGACAAGTAGCTATTCCTTCCAACAATGGGTTCTGAGATAAGGGCTGAGCTACGTGCTCCCCCCCCCCCCCCTTAGATCTTATTTCTTAGGCCATGAACCCAAAGGAGCTTTGTCCACACAAGCCCTCTACTATGTCACCCTTGCTAGTTCCCAGGTAAAAAAAGGGGGAAGGCACAGACTTTGTGGCAGGAAAACAAGAGCAACATACGCCTAAGAACTGTATCCAGTGGCGAAAATTGTAGCCCCACAGCTGGCTTGGTTTTGACCAGCTGAACAGAACACTGCCTTTCCAGAGCTGTTAGAGAGATGAAGGGGCAGGAAGAGGCACAGGAAAAGGTTAGAGGCAAAGCAAAAAGGGTCAGTTTCCTCTGTGTACCTTCAGGAGAGACCTTTAGGAAAACTTGGCTACTCCTCGAAATTGGGGATCTTCCGTTTGAGTCTGAGAGTTTTGGACTGACCCCCAATCTATGTGTTTAAGTAGCATGTACTTTATCCCACAGGAATTTGCAAAGGTGTAACCTGAGTTCACTGCTGACAGCACAGTTAGAATAAAGGCATGGGGTGGTGGTGGTGGTGGACAGGATATAGTAGAAGGGTCTCTTGTGAAAGCAGGGAATCTTATCAGCAATAAATGAGGGAGCCAGCGTCCTACTAAGTGCTCTAAGAAGGTTCAGTAGTCGCTGAACTTGAGCATGAGGTGACAGGTAGCTTCCATCACAATGCCCCTATTGCACCACTCTTTAGGTGGTGGCCATAAACTCTTAAATTTAGTATACTGAATTGTATTTAAATTTTATGGTATATAAATTAAACCTCAATAAAATTGCTCAATGATTAATACATACAAATATACTCACTGCCAAAAATATTCAAACAACACAAATACTTGAAAAGTGAAAGTTTTTTCTTCATATCCCCATCCTGTATCCCACATCTACTTTCAATAGCCAAAAGGAGTCTTTTGGTGTACTTACTTTGAGAGTTTTACTTATGAATTTTATTAATTTATGTGTTTAATTGGATATGAGTTATTTGCCAGAGTATTTTCTCTGGTGTGCTGTCACTCCTGAACTACCCTACCCTCAACTTGGTGAGCTAGCCATGTCCTCGAATTGCCCCAGGCAAGAGATAGCACCAGAATCATATTCTTGTCTTCTGGTTTTCAAAGGTAATAGAATTGAGAAAAAGAATCTTCTCAGTTAGATCCTCCTCAAGGAGCATGCTGTCACCTGCTAATCTGCAACCCCTTCTTTCACTTCAGAGAGAGCTCTGGAGATGTTGAGGATAAATAGTTCTATCTATTTCATGAATATTTCTATTTCATCCTTTTAATGGTTGTACAATCTTTACATGGACAATTTTTTTTTTTTTGTTTTGTTTCTGAGACTAGGTCTCGCTACTTTGGCCTATAGAACCACAAGCTCATGTTGCCCGGGGTACCACAGACTCAAGCAATCCCCAGCCTCAGCTTTCCAGGTAGCTGGGATTATAAGCATGTGCCACCATGCCCAGCTATTATTTTGGGACTAGGGCTTGCTACATGCCCCCGGCGGGACTCAAACCGTGATCCCTGGCCCTGGCCGTGGTTTCTGAGGTTGCTGCTTACAGGCATGCGCCACCATGCCCGGCCTGACAAATTCATTTTTAAAGTAGCTTGCAATTCAATTTCATTTTCTTCTTTAGCTCAAGGATAGTGTAGGAGGGTGATTTTTAACCTCTCAGTGTTAGGTTTTTGTTTTAACTCCGCTATGTGATTGTTTTAGCTTTAATGCACTGTGGTTAAAGAACACGACGTACCTGTAGACAAGTTCTAGAGTTTGAGGATTTGTGGCTGGGTACAAGTCCATTATTGTCAGTTTCAAGGACATTCAAAAAGAATACAGACCTGTGTCTCACCCTGTCACTTATATACTTGTCAAAATTAAGGTAGTAAAGTATGATATTCAATGCTGACATTTATATCTTATCAGTTTCTTAAAGAAATGTCCTAAAAATATAAAGAAAATATGATTTTCATAGTGGAAGATTTTAAATTTATCTAGGATGGTTTTGGTGAGCAACTATCATGTTTACGTGGGGAAGGCCTGATCTAGGGCTGGATGAGAAAGCTGGTCTGAAATATTTTTATAGAACTTTGCTGAGGGTGGTAGGTTAGAAGAGAGAAGGGGAAAAAAATTAAATTCACTGTAAGAATTAATGTGAGAGAAGGGAGAACCAGGTTGAGGCATTAGTATGCCAGGAATGGAATGCTATTTCTAAGTTGATCTAAAAATTAGGAGTTTGGAGTTGCTGTGCCTAGTCTAGTTATGTGGTCCCTCATACTTTTTTTCATCAATAAAATAAATCAGTTGGAGCATCTGACTTCTGAACATGTTTTCCAATTCTCAGTCTATGAAATGCTATTTTGCATCTACATCCTTGTCCTGTAGTAGCATATGGCCAGCTGAGGATGTCTTAGCAAGGTTCACTCCCGTTCTTCAAGATCATGCTGTCACTGGGACAGCCAGAGCAAGCGCAGCTCGGAAACAGGAGGACACTTATTCAGCAGGATGAGAAGAAACCAGCTATTTGATTGGGGAGACAAGTCAGAAGAACGGAGAGTAAACAACAATAACCAAGGGTAATAAAGATGAAATTCATCATGACTGATTTGGAACAGAGTTCAACTAACAAAAAAAATGTTGAAAAAAACTTTTGCTTTCTCTTCATTCATGGCTCTGACCATGAGAAATGCTACCAGATAGTGGTGAGGAAATCCGGCTCAAGGCAACTCGAGTGGCAGTCAAGCTTCTTGCTATTCTGCTGTATTGGAAATATCACACTTCCATTTGTTCCTTTCTTTTTCTTTAAGCTTCTGAGCTCAGATTTCAGAAAACATTCAAATGGCTCTTTTCCCATTATCCAAATAATGTGAAGGTTGCTTCAATCAAGTTTTGGGTAGTTTCCTTTCTAAACTAGATATACTGATTGAGTATGACATTCAATGTTTGCTTCAGGTATGTGGTAGCCTGATAGGGTCTAATCCTTTTGATAATTTTTAGGTCTTCCTAGAAATTTGGGTGAACTTGCTGCTGTACTAGGCTGCTCAGCACAAATATGTATACATTTTCTTTTTTAAAGCTTAAATATACATTATTTTAAAACAGGTAACACTGCTGTACAATGTTGTATATGATTTGGAGGTACAGGATCTTCAGGTGCTGTTCGCACACCATACTCATTGCTCAAATACTGCAGTCTCCCACTGTAGTCCACTGTGCCCCCTTGCCTCTCCTCCCCACCGCCTGTAGTCTCAGTTCTACAATCAGATTCCTAGGTTTGTTTCTGACCCTTTGTTTTCTCTATATTCCACACATAACTGACACCAAATATTCTTAATTTTTTTTCTTTTTTTTTGAGACTAGGTCTCACTACTTTTGCCCGTGGAACCGCAGGCTCACATTACCCGGGGTACCACAGACTCAAGCAATCCCCAGTCTCAGCTTCCCAAGTAGTTAGAGTTACAGGAATGTGCCACCATGCCCAGCTATTTTTTTGGCATGAGGTCTAGCTGCGTTGCCCTGGGCGGGGCTCGAACTGCGATCCCCAGACCCAGCCGTGACTTCATAAGCTGTCGCTTACAGGGACGCGTTACTGTGCCCGGCTATATTCTTAATTTTTAAATAAACTGATGAATTTAAATAATAAATTTCTTCTTGGGGACTAAGTCTCTTCTCATTACTGTGTAAAGAGTAACCCCAGCAGAATCAGCAGGTCCTCAGTAGCAGCGTTGGTTCCAATCTAACCCAGAGCACGATCTAATTCTCCCAGTAACTCTGAAATAGTTACAGCAGTATAATCATTATTAAAGTTGAGGAATGGAAGTACAGGGAGGATACGGAACTTTGCAAGATCACATGGCTCTAAGTGGCAGGCTAGGAACTCAAACAGAGTTGGAACTGATGGCATTTAGTGGTCTTCATAGTCTCCCAGCAAACTTGCTGCACTAACAGACTGCCTGGAAACCTACACTCATGGTTATACTTCTGTTTCCCTGAGGACCCTGAGTGCATTTGATTGGCATCGTTTTGTTTTGTTTTTTTTTTTTTGAGACTAGGTCTTGCTATTTTTGCCTGCGGAATAGCAGGCTCTCATTGCCTCAAGCAATGACTCAAGCAATCCCCAGCCTCAGCTTCCCAGGCAGCTGGGATTACAGGTGCACGCCACCACACCCAGCTATTTTTTTGGAACTAGGTCTCGCTATGGGCCCCAGGCGGGACTCGAACAGCGATCCCTAGCCCCGGCTACTTCATAGGCTGAAGCTTACAGGCATGAGCCACCATGCCTGGCCTTTGATTGGCATCAATTTTTTATCTTACAAATAATACTATTAAATAACTACTTGGCAGACAATATTCCTCCTAGGTGGGTAGAAGATCAGAGATGGAGAGACTTCATTGAATTTCCTTGCAGTTAGTTGTGAAGAAAAGTAGTACCCCATTACCTGGTGGCCTGGGCTTCCTGACAATCTCAGCCTCCATATGCTCTGGGATTCACAACTATGGCTATCTTATGTTAAGCTTTGCTTCACATGCTCCTGCTTTGGTTACAGAAATACACAAGATGAATAGACTGATTTTACTAATCAATTCTCCTTGAGCAGAAAAAGTATGCCAAGTATCATATTAACCCAACTAATGTGCTGTATACACCATTCCTTTCTACTTCTGTTTTCAGATCCAGGTCTTCAGAGGAGATGCCAACCATAAAATCTTCCAGTAAGGTCTCAATTTGGGGTGAATCAATGACTTTTTATTATTCCCAGTAGAGTTTGTCAGCTTGGAAGCCTATCGCACTCTTATGACTCTAAATGATGGGAAGTTAGCTGTGCCACTTGGTAAAGGTTTACAAGCACCACCTGCCTGTGCTGTCTCTACCATGATACACTGGGTCATAACCACCAAGGCATTTGACGCTGACGATGCCATTTAGAAATTCCTTCAAAACTGACTGCCCAGGAATCAACTACTCCTTTATATTAGTGAGATAAACCTTTCTGCCAAGTTGTGAATCACCGATATTGTCTTTTAATTTATATATTTAAATATAAATATATAAATATAAATGTAAATGTTTAAGTAAAAATATATTTATATAATAACGAACCAGTGATTTATAGTATTTCCCCTAAAGTGTCCCCCCACACCTCCCAATTTACAGTAGTTCAAGTTATAAAAGCTGGGCTTTGAATACTTATGCATCATTTGTCAAACTATGCTGCTGAAGCTCTAAGTTACTTGCTTTTTATACTGCACTTCCTATTTGCACACAATTCAGATAACTCCTATTTTCTAATAAAGTGGTAACCAAAGGCAAAGTGCAGTCTAACAGCATTTAGAATTTGTTCTTCTCATGAGATACTGATGCCATAAAACTATGCAGTAGTGCTTCCCTGGAATTTGCATGCCTGCTTCAATACCAAAGCTCTTGATATAGTTAGGTTTTGTTAATGTGTATTGGTCCCATCATCTATAATAGAAAGTTTTCTGGAATAGAAAATAAATTATTTCACCATCTCTTCATTTAGAAAATGGAGATTAAAATATCTGTTTTGCAGGGTTAATGGAATTATTAATTGTGATGGATCTACAAAGTGCTTGTGGCTCACAGATTGCTATTGTTATTTGCAGTCTCAACATCCCAGTACTTAACTTTTGCTTGCTTGTAACTGATGATCCCTCTAGCCAAAAGGGTGCAGATGAAATTCTAGGTTCTAATTTTCTAGCCAATGAATCACGAGGCATGGAGAAAAAAATAAAGGAAGAAAAAGGAAAAATGCCAGTCCTAGGCCAGGCATTCAGTGTTCACCATTACATGAGGCAGGTAGCTATTCTGTCCGCCCCAGGCCAGCAACATGATCAATGGAAGCAACACAACAGGTGCAGGCCTTCAAGCTGCCCTAACTGTGAGGGGTCTGTCCCCAAGGCCTGGCCCCTACAGATATTTCTAAAAGGAAACTGTGCAGTTCCAGTTACTGTTGTAGCTCAGGCCCTCCCATGTGGGCCCAGAGGTGAGGAAAGGCACTCCAGTCTAGATCTTCCTAGCAAGATGAGAGGGGGTTGCTTCTCTTCTGACAGTTTTAGGTCAGTAGTGTTAAGGTTGGTGAGGCTGAAATGAACAAAGAAGATAAAATGAAAACACTTCATATACTGCTATACATATGCAGTATATTTTAAAAACATTTTTATTGAATATTAAACAATTACAAGTACTGTAAGTTAGACATTTAGCCAAAGCACAATTACAGGTTAAATAGAATCATAAAGATGTCATAAATAGAAACCCACCATGCAGGCAGGTTAAATTCCTTGACGCCCTCTTCGGAGAAGAAGCAGAGGGGGAGGGAAAAACATCTTCTTTTCCACATGAAAGATAGTGAAGACTAGGAGAATTTACATGCTGTGATTTTCCATGATCAAACTGATAGGGTTGCCAGATATATTAAAATAAAATAAAACAAAGCATAACATCAGTATGCCCAGTTAAATGTGAATTTCAGATGATAGTGTTTTATTGTAAATATATGCCAAGTATTGCATGAAACATATTTAAACTAAAAAAATTTATTTGTTTATCTGAAATTCAAATTTAAATGGCATCTTGCATTTTTATCTGACAATCCTTACAAAAAGGCAAATTAATAGAATAAGGAGAGGGGACCGGAACACCCTGCCACTGGTGGGTCACACAGAGACTAAAAATAAAAACAACACCAATAATGAAGCAAAGAATCACTACACTGGTTATTTACATAGACCAACATCACAATGAGAAAACACAATCACTATTCCAAAAGCTGTTGCCAGGAAACATTCCAGATTTCCGCAAAGCTGGTTTTGTAAATGTTTTTGAGATACCATGTTGATAAAAGTACCTTTTTAGTTTTAGGTATCAAAGACAAATACTACTACCACAAAGACAGGATGAACTTGAAACAATGGAAGCAGAAGCAGGTTATCATATGCACATGAAGAGTTTAAACATCTTATGTAATGAATACAAAGGTTATATAGTCAAGGTCATCTTCTAGGTCTAGGCTATTACCCTCAAAAATTTTGGTTCCTCTCTGACTTTTCTGTTGTATTTTCTGCTTTCAACTTGAACCTTGCGAGGGGCATGGTGGGTATGAAGGACAACCCACTATCTGGGCCTAACTGCATTTCTCTGCTAACCTCTGAATCAACAAAGGGTTCTCAGAGTTGCCTGAAGAAATGGATAGACGGTTAACAACCCAAAAAACGAAACACAAAACAAAACAGCAACAACCAATCTGTATTCTGGAGTATGAGAAATGTGTTTGAAAAGATGGGTAGAGATATGAAAGTATGAAGTAGAAAAGAAAATGTGAAAGAAAGAAGGTCAAAATGCAATCATCTCTACTGTGTACATGTCACTGAAGGGAGGTGCAGCTCTGGTGGATTTATAAAATGGTCACGTGTGAGCAGCTGGTCTCAGAGTATATAAAATCATTAGCTTCCTATTGCTTTTCACAGACTATCATGGTTATATTTTGAAATTATTCAAAAGTTTGTGTAACAATCCATTTCTACAAGGTTTTACTTTATGAGCAACTTAAGAGATTTTGAAATCTTTCCAGTATTTCTCCATACCAGGATATCTAGTAGCAGACGAATTTCTGACAAAAAAGTTGGAGTGGATTGGTTATGTCAGCAACTCTGCATTTAAGGGAGATGAACGTACAAAACAATACTATCAAATGAGCAAAACAGGTGTGAAACAAATACCTGTCTCACTGAAACATTTCAAACACTAAGAAATGGAATTATAACTTCTTTTATATTAGAATATAAAAGTTTTTAAAAACCGCCATAGTTAAGGCTTTCTGAAGAAACATGTCCAAGAATTTCAGAATGTACAAGTTATCTGAAGAAATCTCACTTTTTAAATGAATTTTGATTTTCATATGCTAGATGTCTAACAAGATTTAATTGTTACTTTCACAATTTTTTCTTATATGCCACTGTTTTGACATCAAAGTAGTTTAAGTCTTTAGATGGATTTCCGACATATGAAACCCTATTTTTACTTCAGTTTTAAGTGTCCTCTGAGTGATGACAATTTATGTCTATGCAAGATAATGAGTCCAACAGAAAACACAACAAGAAGCTATTTTTTTTTTTATAGAAGTCATATCAATGGAAACTGGACACACTGGGTAAAATCTACACCATTTCTATTTGAGAGGCTGTTTACAGGAATCCTTGGGTTGTACATTAAAAAGGGAGGGTAAGCAATGTTCAATAGCCTGCTGTGTAGCTGGGAGATGTACTAAACTAGAGAAAAAGACAACTTACTGCATTCTGTCCTTCCAGCATACACTGAAATTCTTTTTTTAAAATGTATTAATAATTACTATTTTATTTTATTTGCCACATTTAGGCATTCTCTGTACATTTCAATGTGCTCTACTATACTGAGAGTGAAAGGATTTTTAGTCAAGCCACTGACATCAAGTTCAAATAAGTTAAAGATGCTGCTTCATGAAAACATCCTATGAATTGTTCATAGGGCTGTTCATACTTTGCTTGCTTGAAAAGTCAAAATTCCAAATTCTAAGAGTAAAAAAGTAAATAAGAATCTAGTCATACTGCTATTTGCATAGAACTATATGCAACTAATAGGTGTGAAACAAAGGGTTCCATGCTATTGTTTGTTGACGAAGTGGTAGACTGTTGAGCAGAGAACACGAGGCCTAATTTGAGCACATGAGCACTTGAGGCCTGGTTGAGATATGGAAAGAGATCATCTTCTGTAGGCCTCAAGAAGGGAGGATAATGAATGGGCTCAAGAGTAACTTTTAAAGTGAAAGATAATTCCAGATTAGCAAAGTGGGGGAAGGGGAAGGAGATCAAGCACAAGGAGAAAAAAAGTGTCCAGTCCATGCTTGAGTCATGAATTCACCTCCCGGAAGCATAAAATCTAGAAGCCCTTTGATCTGAGAACAACAGTAAGGCTGGTAAGAAGCAGCTCTTCCAAGTATTTGAGAAACAGAGGGGCCATTTTAGGGGAAGCCAGATTGGAAGTCCTCAACATATACAAGAAATTCAATGGATTTCAGTCTAATTAAATACCACATCTAGATATTGCAAAGGATCTTCTCGTACTGTTATAGATAGCAAGTCCAAATATAACCAACTTTTGCTAGCTTGAGCGCAAGCAGGATGACCTTTGGTTTTCAAGTTTTGAAAAAAAATGTATTTGGCTCCTGTGAGATATCAACTAACCCATTTTCTTTAGCAGATGAATAATATATACACAATCTTTCAAGAACTACTATACACTTGAATCATTACAAGACAAGAAGCATTGCAAATGTCTTCCTTACACAGTACCTTTACTCGGCACATGAAACATCAGACAAATGACATTGGCAGTTTAAATAGTGAACCTCAGTTTATCTTCTCAAAGTTAATGCCAACGTTTAAACTGGCACATCCATTAATCTAGTCAAAACGATGGAAACAACAGAGAACACAGTCAGGTAGTAGCTTAACTTTTTAAGCTATAAAAGCTTTTGGTAGCTATACCTTACTAACTCTTAACTAAAAATCACAGCTGTGTTTAGCACTTTAAACTATATCTAAATGGGGAGGCAAGGAATACACACTTTCACAGCTACTGAAAACTATACAGAATTGCCAATTTCTTCAACCCATTGTTACATACAGCAAAAAAGCAGGAAAGGAAGAAAAAAGCCCTCATAATGAAAATCAAACTTCAAAGCTTCATATGGAATTCTAGTGCTATTAATCAAGTAGCCAAGACACAAACACCCAGCTTGGGCCACTAAAACTTCAATAGAAGCAACAACTGAGGCTAATTCTGATTCTGAGGACCCATGCAAGATTCAGCTATAAAACGCAACTAGTTGCCAATGCTTAGTTCAACGTTGGATTCAAGTCAAAAGGAAAGCAAAGTGTATATTTTAGAGGCCTATTCTAGAATTTTTGTAGGTAACCATTTTAATTTTCTTTAGGAGATCAAACCTTACTCAGCCAACATTTTTAAAAAAATTTCAGGATGTTATGTTGAAATAGCCAAGTTTGTGTCACACTATTTTTCTTTTTTCACATATTACTTTTGCTTTAAAGCTGAGTAAATGCACAGCATGTCAAAGTAAATAATGGTTCAATCTGATATTCAATTAAGTTGAAAAGGATGATTGTAAATATGAACAATAATGGATAATCTCAAGTATGAGTGATGGCAAATGTTGATTCAAACAAGTAAAACTAAGCACTATTTTCATGAAGAAACAATATGGTATTTCTCCACCTTCACTTCAAAAAGTAGCTGAAAGAGCTTTGGTTTCAGTTTTTGTTTCTCCTTGTCTAATAGGAAGTTTGAAGAAATGGTTCAAAAATGTAGTGCAGGAACCTATATAAACTATTTAAAGCACCTCATCAAAATAAACCCCAACTCTGGAGTAAACAAAAAGTTCTTTCACTGTGTATAGCTATTTACTAAATAGGATTAGAATCCCAGCTTTCTAAACTAGAGGGTCAATAAAGAAATATTTTTGGGACTCTAATACAATCATTCCACTGAATTTGGAAATAAGGCAACTAATTCTGGGGGCGACAATTCCGATGGTACAGAGTAAGTGAAGAGAAGGATTTTCCTTTGGGGAATCATTTTCTGCTGCAACATGATAGAACCACATGCTCTTCACCTTGTAACACTGCTTCTGTGTCATGACCCTCCTTCCCTATCTCCCCTTCAAGTGTCACACCAGCACCATGCAAAGCTTCCCCTGGCCGTGCCCAGACAGATGCCCGGGCACTGTTCCTAACCCTCCGCTGCAGGTTTGTACTGGAAAGAGGGAGTAGCCTTCACTGGCTTTGGCTTCTCTGAACTTGGGAGTTCCTACTTAGGGTTGATGTTTGGATCTTTCCCTTGTAAAACTGGTCAAAAATAGAAAACCAAAACTTCAAAACTTGATGTTTTTCCTTTCCATCTCAATTTATGTTGATGAGAAGTACAGACACAAAATACATCAGGAAAAAAAGTGGAAACTAAATCTTGCTCAGTCAGAAGCTTGGGTTGCATTGCTAATGATTTTAGTCACAGTGTGACTTTGTGCAAAATATCTTCAAGAAGGTTCTGGCTCGTTTTCAAAGTAAGCAAAACACCAAGCAAACAAAAAAACCAGTGCCAAAGATGCATGTTCGGAAAAAAATTAAACATGAGCTAACCAATCACATGTGTCTTTTTGTTATATACAAGTGCCATATATAACAAAGCAAATGTAGTGTGTGAATTGTGAACCTTTGGGAAAGTATTAGCTTTCTTTTCTTTTTTCTTTTTTTCTGTTTCCAAGTATTGATCAAAGCAATCCAGTTTTAGAAGTGGATAACTGCAATGAAAATGAGCCTGAGATATGTTAAAAGGCCGCCCCTGTAAACATTTCCTCAAAGGGAACAGTAGCAGATGAGTATGAATCAGTTACTCATACTATATCCATCACTATAGCAATGCTTTATAAAAGACAAACAGCTTATTTCTAGGCTGTCAGGGATTTATAGAATATTGATTTTCTTGGAAACAATTCACTGTAATCCAGTCCCAGGTTTAAATCTGATCTGGCCTTTACCAGTGGAGTTTCACTAGGTCTTCTGCTCTGCGGCTGTTGCAGTCTGTGAAGGAGCTTCTGGCTTCATGATCTGGTATGTGATGAGATATTCTGGGTATGCCTAGAAAGGACAGAAGAAAAACAAATCACCCTTGTAGTAGATACAATATTAAAGCCTTATTTAATGTGGAAGCCTCAGAGGCTGTGATCCTAACCAATAGCCTACACTCCCAGGAGCCTGCTATCACCAAATGATAGGTGTCTGAGCAGGAGGACTTTTCTGTATGTAAACATGTACAAATGTGTCATCTAGAGAATTGTTAAAATGTTATTTCCACTTTGAATCTGCAAATGAGTTACACTGCATCCATCTCTGATTAGAGCTACATGACATAAGCAAGGAAACAAAACAGGAGACAGCACTAATGCCTCTTACTAATGCCTCTTACCCCACCAGCATAAAGTTACCACATGGCATGTTGCCTGTGTTCAAGAAAAACTTGTAAACAGAAAGAACAATTTTGCTAAACCAATTTAAAATTTTCACTAAGATGATGCAATCCACTTAATAAAAGGGAGTATGTTGAACCACCAATAACTGAGAGGTAATAGTTTGGAGATCACTTTTAAAAGTTGACTAATTAGAGGCAGCTTTTGCACAGTAAAGATAATGACTTGGATTTAGAACCTCCCTTCACTACTCCCCCCCTCTTTCCCCAATCTCTTTTCTTTCTTGTAGTATATAAAACCAAAGACTCAGTGTCTGGAATGAGAAGACTACTTCTTGATGGGACTACTACTACTACTTCTTCCTCTACAGAGGAAGTTGTTTTAAACTTAAACTAGAAATCACATAAAGACAACAATAGGAAGGAAGGAAACAAAAAACTCTTGAAACTAAGAAAAAACATGGAAATCGCTCAACCCAAAACATAACATAAAAATAAAACTAAACTTAGTGTTTCAGATGACATGGGGTTGAAGAGAATTCTTTGGAAGGCTAACGTTTTGGGACCTGAATGCTAAATACAAATTACTTTTATGCAGACAAGAAATAAGAGGATTAAAAAAATATTAAAAAACAAACTGCTTAATATTTAACATATATAAACTGAATTATCTATTATTTTATAATCTTAAGAAGAAACTGTTATATAGCTGTGGCTCTGTGCTTTTTATCTATAAATGAGAACAATGATGATACGAAGATTTTTGTAAAAAAGATCCTACAATAAGCTTAATATAATAAGACTCTTAGAAGTGTTAATAATGTGAACATTATTATTATCACTTATTAAAAACTAGCCTCAGTGGGATAAAAATAAAAAATGTTTTATAAAATTATAGCCTTTACACTTGCAAGTGATCATTTTCACTCATAATACCCTTTTCCAAAATTCTAGTAAGCTCTGGTTTGACTGAAAAAAGGCAATGGTTTTCACCTGCAGTGCACCCAGTTGGGATAACCAAGGTAACAATACCCATCTTTCGTGACTTTCCAATCTGAAGCTTCAATAACCTAACAGTTTGTAGTTCTATTATAACATGAACACAGCTTAATTATAGAAATGGTTACAAATAATATTTTGGTTTTAATTACTAAAACAAGCTAGGTCAGCTACTAGTAATTCTACAGTTCAGTAAAAAGAATCTCGAAAAACTTAAGACTGATAAAAAAATGGAAATACTAATTTAGTTAACTAGATGGATAAACAGTCAAGAAAACTATTCACCATCTAACTAGAAATATAGTAAAGTCTTCACTTAACAATGTCCATAATTTCTCGAAAACTGTAACTTTAGTTAAATGACAAGTAAGGAAAACCTTTCATGATGCCATTTCACTGGCTGGAATTCCTTCTTACCTGTCAATGCTGTAATGAAACAAGAGTAAATGGAATGATGTTATTAGAGGCTCTGCTGAACCAAGTACCTAGTATGTACAAAGTGCACCAGTGTGAGATATGGACAGTAATGTTCAGGGTTCTGTCTTATTTGGGAGGACAAGTCAGACACAGAGGAATGATACTATTACCCAAGCTGGCATGTGCTAATAAAGTATCAAAAATCAGTGAGGCACACTCTTAAACTTCCTTGGGTCCAGAAAGAATTTAGTATCTATGATACTTTGTATAACATATTCCTTTTGCTGGCTGAAAAGATTGCAAAGGACTAGGCAAAGACAGTATTTGGTTTTTGTTAGCATGCTATTTAAGGTTCCTGACGTGTACATATTCGTCAGGCGGATTATTGATTCCTCTGGCATAAATTACTGAAAGATTCTTATCTGAGTGATCCTGAATCATACTGATTAGGCTACTGAATTGTTAACTGTTTACAGTTTGAGATAGTGATCAATTACATCAAAGTTCAAAGGATTAGGGGAGGGAATTACTAAATTGCAGGACTAGAAGGGCCTAGGATACACCAACAAACATTACTTCCTGTTAAATCACTTCAAATTCATGCTGTCAATAAAAGCAAGGAAAATTTTTTTTCTTTTTTTTAACTTTCTATGTAAGACACAATCACCACTTTCAGTAGTATATTTCAGGAAACTCTTTGTAATTCAAATCCTTAAGGCTAAACTTTATTGATTTGCAATTAATGAGACTGCTATAAGGCAGAGAATAGCTTTTCTTCCCCCCCCCTTTCCTTTTTTTAAAAGTTATGTATAAAACCTTACAGAATGCAAGACATGGCCTTAGGCCATAAACCACCCCAAAACTGTAAGCAAATCCACAATGTTGCTCACTCTCTTACAATGGATCTTTGTTGAAAAATAAAAAGCCAAGAAAACTCATTGGTCTAGTATGGAAATACATCATCATTATGTCTAATTTAATATGAAGTCCAGGCATATATTCAAATCAGTCATTTTTCCTTTCAAGCACAGTTCAATTAATTTCAACATACCTTTTTAATTCTAAAGAAAAACAATTCCATTTGTAATAAACAGTACTTCTCAAATCAACCTTTTGAACAAGACATGTGGGTGTTCTTACAGTGTTAAAAAGTAAGGATGAAGGATGATGTAAGGGGACTGGAATAAAAGTCAGAATAGGAAAAATTGTTCTTGAGATATAATCTGATTAGCAAACATTACAGTTGACAATATCCATGTGGATAGTTAAGTATACCGGATATGGAAGAACGATTGTGTTCCCTGAGATAAAACAAATACTATTACGTACATTTCATTTTTCAATGTGCCTTTTTTCATTCAAATAAGATCTGAACCACATTATTTTGGAGAATGCTTTTGATATAACACTGAATACATTATCAGGTCAATGTACTTGGGACAGAGTTGAGTAACTTTTAGAAATGTAAATATTATTATTTTTGACATGTCCCTATTCTTTCCATTCAAATATACAATTATACTTAACCAATCCATCACTTAGAAAATACTGGAAAACATATGTTTAAAACTGAAATCACCTGTAATCTCAGTACTCAGAGATAACTACTTTTATGTTTTGGTTGAGTCTACATTTAATGTATTATATAAATGCACTTAAAAAATCTGACAGGCATATCATTTACTATCATTTACTGAATCATTCTTTGTACTGACTATTTAAACTGCTTGAATTTTTTCATTATGTTGAGACAGAGATGAACATCCTTAGTGAGTTTGTTTTGGTAAGATGACCACTGATTATATTAGTACATTAGCTCTAAAAGTGTAATTGTGGATGAATCAAAGTTAAAGTATTTTTTTCTAGAATCTGGAGTTTCTTATTTAAATTGAAAAATATGACTAATTCTTTCTTCGTTTTTAAGCTTTTTTTGGGAAACAACTGCATACTTACACGTTTAAATTGCAAAGTTTAAGTGATACTCAAAATTACCTGTATACCCTTTACCCAGATCCATCCATGGTTAAGGTTTTATTTATTCCAGTTGTTTTAATATGTGCATTTCTCTCTACCTGTCTTTATTTTAGGTAGACAAGCATAAACCACACAATTCCTTTCCTGAGCTATTTGAAAGTAAGCTATATATATTATAAAGTTTCTTTAACCCTAAACATGCCAGTGTTTATTTTTTAAGAATATGGATATTCTCTTAGATTAGCAGAGAATCAACCTTCTAATTTATTGATATAACACTTTACATAACACTCATATTTTAATTTTGTCAGTTTATCTAATAATATCCTTTTTCTATTAGTAATTTGTGGACAGTGAGTTATCCTGTCTCTTGGGTTTCACATATTCTGGAGCATTTTCAAAGCCTTTCTGTCTTTTAAAATATTGATGTTTTACTCTATCTAGTCTTTCCATATTTAAAAATAAAAGAGCGTTCTTCATCCTGATTAAACTGAGGTTGTGTGTTCTTGGCTGGATTACTGCATAGATAATGATGGGCCTTCTTAGAATGTCACATCTGGAAGCACACTCTGTCTTTTACTGGGTATGTTAATTTTGATAATCTGGTCATAGTATTGACCTCTTTTTTCAATGTTAATTCTTCAGTGTTTACTGCAGTCCTCCCCTTATGTAACTAATGGGATTATACACTATCCTTTTACCCTTATGAAAATTACTTCTAGACAATTCTTTCCCAAAATTATCTCTACCACAGTGGTTTCCAGATGATTTTCCCACTCCAGTATTCCAAGCCTACCCATTGGCCTTGTCCCTCTACTATAAGCAAAAGTCATCCTTTCCCCTTCATCTATTTATTGATTTGTTATTCATATAGCATCATGAATTCCTCTCCCAACCCCCCTAAAAATTTAAAATTTATCCCTGCACTTTTTTCTTTTTCAAGTACTTTCTTACTTGCTGGCATAACAAGATGTTCCATGTTCACACCTTGTTCTATGCGTTATTAGTCCAGGGATTAGTTGCTTCTCCAAAGAGTTCAAATTCCTTTTTAGTAGAGAAAGGTACAGAGACCAAGATCTGGACTCTATGTATGCTCACTGCTATTAAAATTTATTTGTTTTCAGGGTACACATGCAAATATATGTAATCACATACATACACATGCATATATATATATATATATACTCTTACACATACACCGATACATATGTATATTCCCATGCATAAAGATAGACACACATGTATTAGAAACCACAAGTTCATATAAACATTTTCAACTTTCAACAGTCATTCTTACCTTCCCCCATTTCCATATTTGTATGTCCTTTCTTCTATAGTGAGAACCCCAGTTCCCCAAATGAATATATCAAACTATTTGCTCAATCCTGTAATAAACCTGAAAGTGTTTCACTGCTTCGCCCATAATACCACAGTCAACAGATCTGCTAAACAGAGTTCAGGATTTGTTTCCAATTCTTCCTACATCCCATGATCTAATATTGTCTTTATGAATTACTTGTAAATAATTTCCCCTTTTTCTTTCTTTTCTCTCTTCTCTATCAATGTAATTACGGTATCCATTTGAAAATCAATTCAGTTCAGATGAATTTTTGTTTTTAAACAAACTGATAGGTACTTAACAGAGGTAAGGACTAGATTAAAAAATGATAGAAAGTTTCCTGATTGTTGGCAATTTTATTTTGAAAGTTCAGGCAGAATTTAAAGCACTATGCTATGGCTTTACAACTCAGAGAGCTATCATTCTAGGATAAGCACAGCAATTCAACTGATAGGAACAGCCTGTGGCAAGTATATTCATGAAGATCTATTAAATGGCAGCTGCTTTTAGGCTTTTCACTGCCATACTGGGGCATAAAGAACACAAAGTACTAATTCAGAGCAGGCCTCAAGAACAGCATGAGATTTCATGCCTTTTTCTCAGTTTCTCCCACAGTGTAACTTGGCTGACAGGTAACCAGAGTGTTCTGTATGCGAAGCTGACATCAAAGAATTTGGTAATAATCCTAACCTGAAGTAACTAATGTTATCAGACTATGTTAACTGTTATCTGACATTTAGGTAAATAGTTTTCTTTAATGCTTAAGTTGTCCTGGTGTCCATATTCTTATCAATATGGTCAGTAACTTAGATGTAATTATTTGATGACCTACATACCTGTTCTCCTCTGTAGATGACATATTCCGCATATGCCAATCCATTCACACTTGGCCTCCCGATAACTGAGTGGTGTCCTGGAGGGGCATGAGCCATTTTCATGGTACTGAATTGCAGAAAGGACTTTCCAAGGGTCACTCTACAGAAAAGCATTTGTCTAAGGGAACAAGGAAAGTAATGTTTTGAAGGGAGCTTTAAAACTTAAGATGATATGACTGTTAGGTTTATTCATTCAAAAATTTTTGTTAATATAAGACCAGCTAAATTAAATACCACTTTCAAATTTATGAGTGAGATGTAAATATCATTTTCAAATTTATGAATGGGGTGAGATTTGATACACTGACTTGCTATAAACAACAGACTCACCAGTTATACTTAAGAATGCATAGCAATTTTGTAGTGATTTAGGGATCAATCATAGAAAATATCTATCTGTAAGTGCTGACTAGTGAAAAAAAGTTATTAGAGGAAACAAGCTTTGTGTAGATGGATGGGAGTAAAATGAAGAAAATAAGCAGATGGCAGCAGCATCTGAAATTAAGGTTTGTTTTTCTCATTATGATAAAGCAAAAACTGGGATTTAAAAAGTGGATCATATATAGATATATTTAGCTTAAATTTGTTTGTTTTTTGTTTATTTGTTTTTTTTGAGACTAGATCTTGCTATTTTTGCCGGTGGAACCCCGGGCTCTCGTTTCCCGGGGTACCACAGACTCAAGCAATTCCCAGCCTCAGCTTCCCAGGTAGCTGGGATTACAGGTGCATGCCACCACGCCCAGCTGTATTTTTTTGGAACTAGGTCTCACTACGGGTCCCAGGCGGGACTCGAACCGTGGTCCCTAGCCCCAGCTACTTCATAGGCTGAAGCTTACAGGCACAAGCCACCGTGCCTGGCCTTATTTAGCTTAAATTTGTAGGTGGAAATTATACTACATGGGTAAGATATGAATCAAAGTAGATGATGAACAGGGAAGAAAGGTTGATTAGCTTAAATTTGTAGGTGGAAATTATACTACATGGGTAAGATATGAATCAAAGTAGATGATGAACAGGGAAGAAAGGTTGATTGGGAGAAAACCACAGTATACAGATAAAGTGTCGGCAAACTATAGTCATAGAGGTACATGCAGTCTGCCACCTGTTTTTGTAAATCAAATTTTATTGCAACGCTCATACATGGATTTCCATGTCATTATAGTTGTTTTTACACTTCAAGAACAGAATAGAGTCTGTTACACTTCAAGAACAGAACTGAGTCTGCAAAACTTGAAATATTTATTTTATGGCTCTTGAAGGAAAATGTTTGCTAACTCTTAATATAAACAAATATTTTAATTGGAAAGTTTGTCAAATTGTTAAGTGTAAATAGTTATCTGTCAATAAAGTAGTTTTTGCAATGAAGTCTGATCTTTGCATTATGACTACTCAGTGATATTACCCTGAGTCAAAAATATTGCTGGACCAGTAGAGCTGGGTCCTGGCTGGCTGGATTCTTTAGTGTGACATGATGGATGACCCT
Source organism: Uropsilus gracilis (assembly GCA_004024945.1). Lineage (NCBI taxonomy): Eukaryota > Metazoa > Chordata > Mammalia > Eulipotyphla > Talpidae > Uropsilus > Uropsilus gracilis. The sequence goes on along the minus strand of PVHY01003625.1, from coordinate 80,436 downwards.
CTGGGAGATTGACTTTGTAGCAACTAAGTGTACTCTACTCTGGGCCACAGAGGAGAGTTTTGGTCTACAGTATAGGGAAGCTACTTGAAGTCCATCTCTGCAGTATGGCAGCACCTTGGTGTCCTTGAATTCTGCTTGCTCAGCTGGCTGGGCCGGCTATTCTGGTCACTCTCAGTCCCTGTGTCCATGATGCTTGCCCTCCTAGGCTCTGCCTCATGCCTTTTCCCTGTTGCTTTGGAGGTAGGTGGGAATGCAGGACAGACCTAGGCAGCTCAAGAGGCTGCTAGTTGCATAGGGACAGGGAGAGAATACTGGTTCATGTCTGCTGACTGGCTTGCCTCATGCACAGCAGTGTGTTTTGCAGATGCAACAGCCCAAAATAAGGGCTGACCATGGCAGAACAGGAGCTAGCAGAAAAATTCATCTCTTTTCCCACAATGTTCTGTTCTGAGATTTAGTGGTTCATCTAGCCGCCCTGAAGAAATCTAATGGACTGAGCAACCAACTGCGCTGTTATGAGTCATATGGCCAGCTCACAGTCCACTGATGCTATCCACAGTGTCTGTTCTGTCTCCTTCTCTACCCCACTTATCTCTGTGCGCTCATTTCCACTTTCCTAGAATTGTACTTGCCAACAAAGTGCTATTATAAGATTTTGTTTTTGCCCGTTTTCTAACAAATCCTGTTGAACATAAAATTAATGGTCAAATTTTAATGTCAATCTTCACCTAGCTTCAATTTTACTGTTTATTTAGGAGTTAGGTTTGAAGCAACAAGCAGAAATTTTCACATATTACATGTTCTTGGAAACATTTGTGTTATTAATCACAGTGGCTTAACAAAAAGAGGTTTCCTTCCATATATCTTAGAACCGCTGATGGCTATACCTTTTTCCATAATGTAATTGAGAAATATTTTAAGGTCAACAACTATAATGAATTCAAGTGCTTATAAGTCCCTTTGAGATTCAACTGAATTAAAGGAGAATTTACTAACCTGACTTAGCAAAAGCAACATACCCAGTCAAAGAACAATGCAATAAACCCCAATATTTGTAAAGCACAGTTCTTTCATATTTTTTCCATTGGCAGAAAGGGAATAATAGTATTTTATTTTGAATTCTTTCAATATAAAATCTTCAATTTAAAATTTTATTTAAAAAGTGAACCTTCTTTGTTTACTATTCATTACAAAGCCAATATTCTGAATTTGACTTTTCAATGTTAATTATATATCCTGCTAAAAACATCACTGAGGAATAGCAGCAATTTTTTATAAAAGCTGTGTGTCTTAGTTTGAATGAGACTATAACTAGAGGTTATACTAAATTAATTCTCAATCTTTCTTGAGAATTCTGAAGCAAGGAGAAGGAAACCAGGAAGAAGGCCAAGATGCAGAGTTTCATTGCGACCTATGATGAGCTACGTAATCTGGTTTCTACCACCACTCGTAGCAGCTCTGCTATCACTGCTCCTCTCAGGGAAGAGGCTGATCAGCTATTCCTACTCAATCTCCAAATCTGGCCAGTTCATTAGCAGGCAAAGGTTAGGATAATTCAAGACTTTCATAAGGCCTGCATGATGAATTTGGCTCATGATTGAAGGCTATTAACTACCACACGAAGGACGGAATACTCACCTATGACATATATAACATGAACGATCTTTGTGTGTGGGGCAGCCTGTTCCTCCTCCAATTCCATAAACATACTGGTTGCTTTTAGAGGAATTTTCAGCAAAATAAATTCCAGCACCAAACATTCCTCCTATGTATGCATGTCGTTCATCAAACCCTTTGTGAATAATAGCATTAATGAAAGGAGAACCTAAAAGTATAAAGGATACAAAGATTAATCTTTCAACAGTTTTCTAGATTCTCAATTAGTTGTATTCTACTTGCAGTTGGTGAGTTAATATTAATTATAATGCATAAGTGAAATATTTATTTTATACAATGATATATCACACATAAATTACTATTATGTACTAGAGTCTTACCAGGGATCCTTAGTGTCCACCAAGCAAGAATGTTACATGGGTTTTGTGTAAGACGTTTTAGTAGTAAAGTACATGTGGCTTTGAAAACAGATTATTTTACACCCAATCTTACTTTAAGCAGCCACAGACAATTTGATAAACCTACCATACAATACTGCGGTAAAAATATTTTACTATGTAGATGGTTCAACTTGCAATTTAAGTTCTGAAACAACTCTAGGTAAGTTATTTTCATTTACATACCTTGGAAAGTCAGTATTAATATATGATGCACTAGAAACCCAATACCAACAATGCAATTTTTTCGGAAAAAAAATCAAAATACTTTATTTTTAGCAAAATTAATATAATTGTTAACATAGGCTTTTCATTTACTGAAATTTACAAGATTAGAGAGATACAGGCAAGACACTCACCATGGAACAGCATTCGTTCGTTGTGATGGTTATGATTTTCCTCAGACACTTCTTTTTGTCGGTGACAGAATCGTTCTCTCAACTTCTTGTTAACAACTTTTTGAATCTTTAGGAATGGGGAAGGAAGAAGGAATCAGTGAAATGTACACTATTGGCAGTTTATAATTTTAAATGAAAAGTACATTTTCCTTTAGGAAGGATTAATTGTTGTACTTTGTTTACTAAAAACATTTAAAAACAAGTACTCTAATTTTTAGTGACATAATTTTCTGTTACGATTTTTGTCATTCTGGATTAGATCTGGCTATTTCTTAAAATCATTTCAGGAGTTGAAGTTAAAAAAGGTTATCCTTCACTCCTCTCCAGATTATTAAATTTAGGATATCCTATTAAATATAGGATATAGAATGTATTTTTCTGAAAGGATAATTCTGATGTATACTGCTTTAGCTTTTCACAGGCCTATTATAGACCTAAGAGGTTAAACCAGTTCTAAACAGATTTTATTACAATACCTTTTTAGAAAAAGCATATAGTAGCCATCAATCCCATATCCAGGCACTGAGATTTAGAGAAGGTATACTCTGATATATTTGCTAATTCTATTCAATTGAAAATCTAGGTCTTTCATGCTACTATAAAATGGTGATAACAAAATTACTGTCACTTAGGGCTCAAGTTTGTGGGTGAGTTGAAAGACCCATCACTGTATTTGCCTCATCCATACCAGATGATCTAGTTTTCTATCTGTAGCTTTGCCTATTATAGTGAAGCATGGTCTGGTGTATAGGGTCAGAAACTCTATTAAAGTGAGAAGAGTCATATCTGATCAATAGGCAACAGGTTATCCATGACAGGTAGAAAATGACTTTAAATTTTTTTTCACTTTTTGTATTTTATTTTTTAAGGCAAGTCTTGCAGTCCAATTTTCACCATAAGAATTTTAAAACTTACTCGAATGACGTTATATCTGTTGAAGATTCCACCAGCATTACCACCATCTCTGTGTTCTCGAATTGTACTTTGCATCTGTAAAACAAAATAAGATAGCTAACTTTCTGAAAATATGACAATGTATAATTTCTAAAGACATCCCTTCCATTTGTTAGCAGCACTTTCATTCTAAGAATAAACAGGAAAGCTCACTATAAATTAATCACCAATTTTAGTGGATGATTATTCTTGGTGACAAAATAGTTACAGGCATAAATTCACATTCTGAATTTTCTTAAAAAAACTTCTTTTTTTTTTTTTTACAAATACAAATCTTTCTAAAAAAAAAGATTTTCCTCTAAAAACAATGAGGGCACATAAAATATCACATTAAGTCATTTACATTACTATTTTATGTCATTTCATGAGAATAAGAAGCAACACTGTGATTAATTCAAACTAAAACTCCCCAATCAACACTCCTTTGGACAAACATTTAAAAATATGCATTAAAAAAAAAATCAGTATTTTTGATCCCTATGTGAAATAGTCCTCATAATCTCTTTAATTTGGCATTTTGAAGTACATCTACACAAAGAGGGGAAACTGACTATAATGTACAACTAAATGGAGTAACTTTTTTTTAGCATATTACTTAACCCTCTTTCACTTTCTAAATTAAAAAGAATTATTATGGAAAAATACAATGTTTTAAAAATCTAAGTTTCATATAGAAATGACTTGCTGCTCCATTTGTGAAATTATTACCACAATGTGGAAGTTATCAGACCGTACTAAATATTAAAAGAATGATTAAGCAATAAGATACTAGAAGATAGATGCTTTCTGATAAACTGGCCACATCAGAGCTAAACTACCTGAGATAATGGGGCTAACTTCCTGCAATGGGAATAATATAAGCATGACTTGAAAAAGCAGGAAACAAACAAATATGTAAGGGTACCTTTCTTTGTTTAGGTATTTGCAATGTATTCATTATGATAATAAGATCAGGCATTTTATCAAGCAAAAGAATCAAGGCATAAGCCATCAGTAGAAAGGGAATCTACAGGCATCTTTCTACAGGAAGGGTCATACAAATAGACTTAATGGGGTGCTTTAAATAATTGTGATTGGAGCAATGAAAGGTAACTTGATTTAGGAGGCAGATTTCATAAATATAGTATGTAAATTAGGCATGTAATCTCATTTTTATAATTTTGCATGAAAATAGAGATGAGATGATACTTGCTATCTGTGAGACAAGATTCTCTTTCCTTAACATTCTCAAGAAACATCTTGATGGTAAAATAGGTCTAGTAGGGCTCTTCTTTGCATTGAGTATCGAGAAATTTTACAATAGTCCACCCACTGGAAGTCCCAGGCTTATGATGTGACAGAAATGTGTAATAGTGTTAATCCACAGTCTTATTTTAATTTCAGCAATATTCCAAGACAGTGGCTAAGGGAAAGAGAGTAACAGAAAGGTAATGACCAGTTAATGTAAGACAAGCTTACCTCTCCTGGAAAAATAGGTTAAACCACAGACTTCAGGAAAAGATAATTAAAATTTTGAATGTACATTACCTCTTCTTCTACTGACTGATACTCCTTGTCTTCTGGAGCAAGATCCAGCAAAATAGTTCCCTGATTAACACAGTGAAACGTCAAATAAGGATTGGTACCTGCAAGAAAAATTAGCTTATTAGATTAAAGTCCTAATTAGTCAGGTTTCACTTGAAGGAAAATTGCTATAAATAATTGATTTGGGAAAAGTTTAAATCATTTGCAACTTGAATATAGAGGCTCTATTGAATAAACACATTAGAAGACAAGAGTGGAATAGAAATGTTTTTGGGGTTAATTTTATCTGTTCTTACAGATTTCTTTATATACACGGCAGGGCTCAACAAGTATTTAAATTGAATTTAGTCATGAACATAAATGAGAGTATGTCTGATACAAGCAAAAATGCATTGTAATAACAACATAGTCTAGTTTAAAATAAAACATTATCCTGTGTAAAATGAGATGGGTTGAAATGACAACAAGTTTAAAAACACACTATCCCTGTTCATTTAATCATCCTTATTACTTTAATGCAGATAAATAAGCAAGACTCAAGATTATGATCGTCTAGTATTTAGTTTCATCTAGTCTTAAAAATTTTCTCCACTGTGTGATGGATAGTTGACTAATTCAAGGTATCCTCCTTTCCTGCCTCTTGCTTTACTTGAGTGAAAACTTGTAACAAACAGAGAAACGATAAACATGGAGGCATGAAAAGGAGAAGAGACAAGGACTGAAGCAGCAAAGCACAACGGAAAAAGCCAACCACTGTAAGGGAGGCAGAAGAATTCAAGATAGTAAGTAAGGCAGACTGAAGGAAGGATGGCACTGGAGGAAGGCAAAGGTGAAGGTTGGAGATAAGTTGAAGGGGTTGTGAGAGCCCAGGAGAGAAGATGGGGAATGAGATTAAGTGACAGCAGTGGGAAAGAACAGAAGTATATGTTCTAGAGAGATTTAGGTTATCAAGTGTGGGGAGACAGGGAAACATAACTCAGATTTCTAAGGCAAGGCAAGTAGGAGTGTGTGGCTGGGATGGGGAAAGCCACCCCAACCAAGCACATGAGATGTGGGCCAGATGGCCTGAGTTCAAATGCTAAGCCTGACACTTGGTCTTGTATCACCAATTTCTGAAAAATTTTCCCTTAATAATTGTTTACCTTGTTGTCCACCCAGGAGTCTTTCTACTCCTTTGATTAATTTGTGCCGGTGTCCATAAGCATTGATACCTATTTCTTTCAACTCTTCATGACCCATATCAGCCAACACATCCAGTGTAATCTGAAAAAAATGAAGCAAAACACATTGCTAAATCGTAACAGTTCTTCAGAGATGAAAACTCTTCCATTTGTTTTCAGTCATAATTTCCATTCAAATTAAGAAAACGTTTCCTTTATAAGCAGATACCTAAAATCCTTTTAAAGTTGTTTTAGTAATCTTATCAGCTTTCTGCTTGCTTGAAATAATCTTTAATTTGTTTCCTGTTAATGGAAAATTAAAATTGGAGAAATGATAACTATATTAAACAATGTTATATTCCCTTTGATTATTTAATTCCATCATCTTTTGTTTGCCTTAAGATAGAAGAAGGAAATCCCATAGCTTGAAAATGGGGTAATACCAGATCCCAGTATCCATGAGGTAACAGAAATGATTGGTATGGGAGAGGGAAGGCATTCAGCATAATGACACAGAATGTGGCAAAAGAAAAATACAGGATTAGATAAGCAGGATTCTAACAAAGACAAAGAAGAACTTTCCCAGGCTAAGAATATTCAAGCATAGAAAGGGTTACTTTAGAAAGTAGTGAGATTTTTTTCAGTCAGTATTAAGATTACAGACCATTTCTATAGAAGCTTATATAGAGAATTCCAATTTGGAGAAGAAAACACCCTTATAAATTCTAAGGAATCTAAGAGTCCCTGCATCTTTAACATAAGTTCTGGCTTTATATAAAAAAAGGTTTTTAAATCTTTGGTTATTCATTTTTGTGGAAGAACATGATTTGTTGGCTAATGCTATGATTCACAATCACCTAATTTTTTTGTTGACTAAAAGTTACTGTGACTCTACCGCCACCCAGTGGCCATATTTTGAATACACAGGATAAAATCAGAAATTTTCCAGCTAAGCAGCTGGTCTTGTAACGAATCCAAATGCTACTCGAAAAAAAATTAGCCTTTGATTTCATATCATGGGAAAACTAAGAAATACCTAGTTATTACTCTTTTTCCAATACAAATAAGGCAATTTATCTGTAGCTTTCTCCACCTTGATACTTGCCTTTAAAATTTTTTTAGAACTGATGTGGCTTAGAGTTCTGATTTTTATTGTCAATTCAGAGTACTATGTAATGAGTACAAGAAGTATATATATATATATATATATATATATATATATATATATATATATATATATATATAAAACTTATCCCTTAGAAGTAGTTTACTACATTGCTTCTAGGTAGCCATTAAAAAGTATAATCACACCATTCTGTAAAACGAGTAAATTCATTTCCAATCATCCAAAGGAAAAGCAAAATTTATAAAAAGTATCAATTCTTTGTGATATATGGCTTACACAATTATAGAAGACTTTACATTTTTAGCTAGATGTGATTTTAAAGTAATTTGGAACCTTTCTGATATACTATTTCTTTTCCTTCTCAATATTCTAATGCTCAGTTCAAATTAAGCTAACATAAACAAGGGGTTTCATATCTATGCGAAATTCAGAAAGAATCCTTAAGTTTTTCTGAATTGATACATTTAGTACATATTTGAAGAACAGAAGTCAGGCCAGGAAAAATACAAAGTTCTACAGAAGAAATGGAGAACACTTATTTGTTTATTATATAGTTCCAATCATAAAATGACTAGCTCAGTTCTCACAATAACTAGTACTAATGATAGCCTTATGAGGAAATTGAGGCTCAGATAAGTGCTACACAGAAGAGTTGAAATGTACTTATAATATCTATTTTCCCCTTGTCTATATGTCTATATTTCTTACAAGGACCATGTCCGGTAAAATGACAGAATTATTTAGTTCAGTTGTTTTGAGTTATATCTCAAGTATGTTTATATGTAGCACATATTAAAATCAAATTCTAGCAGCTAAATCATCTTGCATATAAAGCAAAGGGCATATCAAGAATGTTACTTCCTAAAGGACTGCTTCTCGTTGCTAAGATTTGTTCATTTTACCTGGAGTAGAGAGGGAAAATTAGAATTTTAATGAAAAAGGTCTTTCTTTTATTCAGGTTTAAAAGATTATTAGAATTAACTTTATAATCATGTTCACAATGAATTTGAATGTATGCCTTTGCCTTTAAGCAACAGCTTATGGAATCGCGGCGGGGTTTGGGGATGGCGGTTCGAGTCCTGCTCAGGACAACACAGAGAGACCTAGTCCCCAAAAAATAGCTGGGCGTGGTGGCGTGCGCCTGTAATTCTAGCTACCTGGGAAGCTAAGTTTGGGGACTGCTTGAATTCGTGGCAATGTGAGCCTGCTGTTCCACAGACAAAAATAGCAAAACCTAGTCTCAAAAAAAAAAAAAAAGTATATATGCACACATACACACACATACACAAAATGTATGGTAATGAATGTTAACCAGTCTTCTCCTGAAAATAGGTTGATCATAAATATGTCCATGAAGACTTCCAAATGATAGCATTCATGTTCCAGGACTTGCAATGTAAGTCAAACTGATCTTTTCCATAGAAAAGGCATGCTCTAGTCAGGAAGCTCCATTATAAAGGAAGAACCAAAATAACAGTGTACATTTAACTAACAATAAAGGACACTGGTGTATACATTATGTAAAATAGAAGCAAGAAAAGTGTATATGTTAAACAAGGTAAGAGAATTGAGAGAATGAAGGTAAAGATGAAAGAGGAAGCTATGAAGCAAGACTTCCTGGACCAGAAATAAAATAACTTTATTTTCCACCTCATTGGAAAAGAAGTTATCCATAAATTTTTATTAAAGCATCTCAGGAAAGAGAGTGACTCTGGTAGGCTAAACAGACTAGAATTAAAAGGTCACTGACCACCATCACACAAACCTGACATGGCATATATGGAAAAGTTTACAACTCTATTAACTAGGGGCTAGTCAGTAACACTTGCAATCAGTTAAAAGAGTTAATTTTAATGTTTGATGATTATAATTGGATAGGAGACAGTCAAACATGGGTTAATACAAAGAAAGGAATTATGCCAGGTAACATACATTAAATGGAATCATCAAAATAGTAACTATAAAACAAATTCCTTGGCAAGAGTTCTCAATGGAACCATTTACTCAGAACAAAACTGAAGTGGAAAAAAAAATGAAGCTATTGAAAAGACTGTAGAACTAAATTATTAAGAACAATAAAATGACACAGAGGTGCAACTTCTGGTAATTTTCTGGTTTTTTTTTTTTGTTGTTGTTGTTGAGACTAGGTCTTGCTATTTTTGCCCATGGAACCGCAGGTTCACGTTGCCAGGGTATCACAGACTCAAGCAATCCCCAGCCTCAGCTTCCCAGGTAGCTGGGATTACAGGAACGTGCCACCACATCCAGCTATTTTTTGGGACAAAGTCTCGCTGTGTTGCTCCAAGTGGCACTCCAACCGTGATCCCTAGCCCCAACTGCTTATTGGTTGAAGCTTACAGGCATGCGCCACCATGCTTAGAAGGAAATTTTTTAAATATTACTTTACATAAAAAAATTCTATCATTTTTGTGGATATGATTTAAGAAGAAGGGATAAAGCTGGAATATGGCTATTATGGTGAAAATGCCTTTAGAATAGTTTTACTACCTTTAGGGAGGGAATAAGGTAAAAAGATTCTTACTGTTTAGGATACCCTCACAAGAAATCTCCAAACAGGGTTTATATGAAGCTTAAGGGAGATTACTTTAGTAATCTATAAAGTTCTCACCATCAGCAGAAGACCCACCTGATGCTTCGTTAAAGCAGTTTAAAAGGGACACAGAAGCACAGTGTAAATGGGGATTTTAGTTATCCAGACATTTTTGAAGGTATCATTACTTTTTACAGGTAAGGGGTGACAAGTTTAATGTCCTAAGCAATGTCATGCAACCAGCAGGATGGAGAAAATAACCAGGATTAAGGTCTTCTTTAAATCTAGTACACTCAACTGTTTTGATCATTAAGAGCATTAAAAGTGAATATAATATACAACATAAAGAAATTTAACTTAAAAATCAAGAAAAGGCACTAGAAAGTCTTACAAGTATAATCAAAATGAAAAAGATGTGGAATTTTTAATTAACTCCAAAGAGACTATATGGTGCCAAAGAAATCAGAATGGGTCAAATAGGCCAGTGAAACATTTAGAAACTATATCCATGTAAAGAATATCTGAAAAGGAAGGTATATTTATGCTTAAATAGGAGGAACTTTACAGGAATGGGCAGTTGGAAGAGTGTTTGATACAGTCACTAGATCTTAGAAACATAGGAAGTCTATATTTATGTTGTAGTTAGCTGAATAGTGGCCCTTAAAAAAGACAGGTCTCTGTTCTAATTCCCAGGATCTGCAAAGGATCTTATTTGAAAATCTTTTATTTTACATTTGTGATAATTAATATACAGAAGCCTCATTTAAATGAGGTCAGGAGGCTAGAAGAGAGTTCTCCGGCATGAGTAATCAATACACACCACACAATCCAACTGGATAGGTATGCTTGGTGGGAGTGATATTGCTTTGCTGCAGCAAAGGGTGGAATGATGTCTCCTTTTTGCCCGGCGACAGCTCAGTCAATGAGAGCATGTCATAACTCAGCAAATGAGAAGTCACCACATGTCTGATCTCTAGTTTCCTCCAATATTTTACAAATGTCCTACTAAAATCTATGCAAAAGTGTTCTTTCTTTTATCCTGCGGAAGTGTGCCTGTGTTCTGCCATGAAACCACATTTCATAACTGCTTTTCTGTGGTTGTTTCTGAATAAATATAGTTTGCTGATAAAGTAACTGGCTGGCTGCCTTAGGGAAGTCTTTAAATTAAAGGCAAGTGTCCTTATAAGAAACACAAAAGTCCTTATAAGAAACACAAAGAAGAGATTGACATAGAGAATGCCATATGATGAAAGCAGAGATTAGAGAAATGTATCCTTAACCTTAAACCACTGGAAGCAAGAAGAAAGGAATGGAACAGATTGTCCTCAAGAGCCTTTCCAGCTCTGCTGGAAGCCTTGATTTTGAACAAATCTCCAGAACTGTAAGGGAATCAATTTCTGCTGCTTAAGTCATCAGTTTTGTGATTTTTTTATTAGGGCAGCCATATGAAATTAATATACATGTAGACTAGAGATTAGATTTTTGTGCAAAACAAGGTAAATGGAAAACAAAACAAGGTAAATGCAAACATAAGATCAACTGATTATGCAAGGGGCAGATTTTGACACACTTAAAATGATAAATATTTCATTAAAACTACCCAAACAATAGTAAGTTATCTTCCCAAATGGACTGTTGAAAGGGTAATTCTTATACCTGTGTGAATGACAAAGATTTCTATGGAACATTCTCATTTTAAGTATAGGCCGGGCATGGTGGTGCATGCCTGTAAGCAGCAGCCTAGTAAGCCATGGCTGGGGCCAGGGATGGCGGTTTGAGTCCCATCGGGGGCACGTAGTGAAACCTAGTTCCAAAAATATATAGCTGGGTGTGGTGGCACGTGCCTGTAATCCCAGCTACCTGGGAAGCTGAGGCTGGGATTGCTTAAGTCTGTGGTACCCTGGGCAACATGAGCCTGCGGTTCCACAGGCAAAAACAGCGAGACCTAGCCACAAAAAAAAAAAAAAAAAAAAAAAAAAAAAAAAAAAAAAAAAAAAAAAAAAAAAAAAAAAAAAAAAAAAAAAAAAAAAAAAAAAGATTTCATGTATATCAGTGACAATTCAAACTCAGAAATTTATTATTCAATATTTGAAACTACCATGGTAATAGAATAATCCAATAATAAGCTAAAAACTCATCCATCTAAAAACACGATGACAGAAAGATTTTAATATGTAAATACCATAATGATGACTTCATACTATGATCCTCATATATATTTAATACACATTTGAAAATAGATTAGTTCTACCTTAATGTATGGCAAATTTTTGGCGGAAAATTACTTTAGACTCTAAGTGGACAAGAAACTTCACAAAAAGTAATTTTGAAATCTCAGGCTTCAAATTATACTACAAAGCATAATAATTAAAACAGTATGGTTGTGGTACAAAAAAAGGACGATCAAGCAATGGAATAGAACTGAGTGCCCAGAAATAGAGCTATACATATATAGCCAAATAATCTTTGATAAAGGAGCAAAAAACATAATATTGGAAAAAGGATAGTCTCTTTAATAAATGATGCTGGGAAAACTGGACCATGACATGCAAAAAATGAACCAAGACAACTCTCTCACCCCATGTACAAAAACCAACTCAAAATGCATAAAAGACTTGGATGTAAGACCCAAAACCATAAAATACATAGAGGAAAATATAGGCAAAACACTCTAAGATCTATACTTCAGAAACCCATTTCAGGACACATCTACAAATGCTAAAAAAATGAAGGAAAATGTAAACAGCTGGGACTACATCAAATTAAAAAGCTTCTTTACAGCAAAAGAGACAATTACTAAAACAAAAAGAAACCCACCCAAGTGGGAAACAATTTTTGCCTTCCATACAAGTAATATGGATCTGATAACAAAGACCCATAAAGAATTGACACAACTTAGCAAAAATAAAGCAAAAGCCCAATCAAAAAATGGGAAGAACTCAAATGATTCTTCTCTGAAGAGGAAATACAAATGGCCAATAGGCATATGAAAAAATGTTCATCATTAGTAATCAGAGAAATGCAAATCAAAACCACAATGAGATACCATCTAACCCGGTAAGAATGGCCGATAAAAAAAATGGGCCACAACAAATGCTGGTATGGATGTGGAGAGAAAGGAACACTTTTACACTGCTGGTGGGAATGTAAACTGGTTCAAGCACACAGTTATGGAAAGCTGTGTGGGGACCCTCAAACAACTGAAAATGGAACTACCATTCAATCCAGCTATCACTTTTGGGAATCTACCAAAAAGTCACCTGTCCCAACCCGCAGGATCGTCAACGGAGACCTGGAGGACGAAGTGGGAATGGGGATGGGACAGGAGACACGAGAAATGGAGACAAGACAGGTTTCTGATCAAGTCTCCTTTATTGCTGCTTTGTCTCGAGTTCATATACATTGGACATAGACATTCCATACATTCCAGGATGGTCATTTCCAATCAATGCTTGCCACAAATACTAATTGTCCAATGGTTTAATTTGCAACCATATATGGTCTCCTATGGACAGGGGCTTACTCTTCTTCTAACTGCCCCTATACCTGCTCCATCCCCAGCCCACCCCATCCCCAGCCCACCATTTGGCTAATGCAGGAGCAGTATCAGGTTACAGCAAACCTGACTGAATGCAAAAAGCCTCATGGTTTTGCAGCAGACTGGCTTTGTCATAGGGGCTAATTTCTTAGCTCTCCACAGTCACCAAAATACTAATTCATAAGAAATCTGTATGTGGATCACAGCACTATTTACAATAGCCAGGATGTGGAAACAACTCAAATGCCCCAGAACTGATGAATGGTTGAAAATGTGGCATATTTACACAATGGAATATAATTCTCCAATCAAACTGACAAATATGAAGTATTTGTGACCACATGGATGGGCCTAGAGAGAATCATATTAGTAGAAACAAGTCAGAAAGAAAAAGACAGAAACCATATGGTCTCACCAATAGATGGGATATAGGAATAATAAACAAAAGGACAAGAAAAAGTCAAAATAAGTGGACAATAGAATGCTAGAACCGGGGCAAGCAGCTAGGGAAGGGGAGAGGGGGAAGGGGAAATCAGGGAAGGGATGAGCACAAGAAGGTAAGACAAGGGTTCACGGGTGATAGGTGGGAGAGTCCTGGGAAATGCAATGATGTAAAATTACACTCACTCACACACACACACACACACACACACACACAGACACGCATAAATATGTAAACAGCAAAAAAAATTTAAAAAGAAGGGCAATTTTTGAAAAGTATACTTGTTCAAATATTAATTTAACAATTTAGCAAACAGTTAAAACAGTTTCCAATTTAACAAATAGTTGCTTCCTAGAGATTTTGCTTAATAGTTAATATAGAAATTTCCTACTGGCTTTCAGCTAGAGGCTAATCATATCATTAACAGAGTTAGAGGAATAAATATGAACATTTTTTTGGAAACAAAAAATGTCAAAGAAGATTATGTAAACATTCTTAAGAGGTGATTTCACAATCAAGTTTTGACATGTAATAAAAAACATGTAGAGTTAGACTGCTTATGAAGATACAACTGAACAATAGACTCCCATCACCTGTTAGTTTTAGGAAGAATGTAAAACACTGGTTTCCCCTGGCTGCTTTAAAAGTTTGTTGTTGGTTTTTCATAAGCATTTAAGAAGCAAAAAAGAAATGAGTGTCAGCTAATTTAATATTTGATTTAGAAGATATGACTATGTATGAGAACTTACCTGTTCTGTTTCAAAGATATCCCGAAGGTGCTCAAGACCGAGGCTTTTAAGGAACTGGCTGATATTCATGTCAAGACCCGCAACTAAAACAGACATATTAAAATTTCTCAGAACAATTTTCAGCAATCCAAAAAGGAAGTCCTATTACTTTTAAAGCAACAGCTTTCTGGTACCCTTGGCTGTGCAGATGATTTTATACAGCATAAGATAATCCATAATACATAAATTTCATTCAGACACTTTAGGTCATTATTTCTGAATTGAGTTGAGGAACACAAGATTTATCAACTTACTAGTGTTACATCTGTTTTAATATTATAGAGCATTATCTATATTTTCAGTGAAATATTTATCAGTTGGAACTAAAAAATTTTAGCAGCCACCTAGCCTTGATCTCTCAGCCTTTTCTCATAATTTCAGTACTAAGTAGTCAACTAAAATACTATTTTGGCAATGGATGTACTGGAATATACATAAGAAAGAACAATGTAAATATTAAGGAACTTACTATAGAAAGATGTATGTCTTAGAAACTGTTGTGTCTGTGGAAACTTAAGAGAGATTAGTGAGGAGTTCAATTTAGCGAGGTACTTAATCACTGCCAATAAAAATAAAGGGAATCTGTTCATTCAAAAAAAAAAAAAAAAGACAAACAACAAAGAACAGTCAGTCATGAGGTATACTTGCCTTCTCCTTCCTTCCTGTCCGCACCGGCTGCACCATCCCCTGTGTTCGATGCTCCTCCTACTGCCAACTCTGCTAAGGGTCCGGTGAGGTTATCTATGCTGCTAGCAGCGGACAGGCAGGAGGGGGTGGATGCTGGTGAGATCAGAGAGGCACTCACTACGGTAGCCTGAGGTTTAAAACAGGTAGGTAAGGCCTCTGGGGGCATGGCATCTATCAGCAAAGCTCTGATATCGTCAGCCTGAGAAGAGTAACACAGAAAACACAAAAATGCTGCATTTTAAAATGGTTTCATTTTTCACTAAGGATCAAATGCTTGGTAAAGTTTTCTTAGTGATTGTCTCATCACAGTCTATTTTGAGCATTTCTTCTACTTTCCTTCTCTAATACAAAGTTCCAAAGAGTCCCAGTAGTTTCAATAGGCAGAAGTGCCGAAAATACTTAATTTTTTCAAACAGCTCATCTTTTGAAAATTAATGTACAATATTGGTGGTGACTAAATCATTAAGACTGTATTACATACTTGAAGCTTCCTGAGAGTAAATTTTAAGCATTCTTGGAACACTTTACATAAGTGTTCATAAGATCACACAAAAAAGAATTAACTGAAAACAAAAAGTAAAATGCAGACTTGATTCCTGGAAACTTTTTTTTAATTTATATATAAATTTCACATCACTGTAATTCCAGGGATTCACCTCCCCACCCTCCCCATCATTCCCCCCCCTTCTCCCCTGCCTGAAGTTGTGTGCTTCAGTTTGGTGCTTAGCTTTTTTTGACTTTTCCTCATGGCTTTTGTTTATTTTTCCCCTATATCCCATATATTAGTGAAATCATTTGGTTTCTGTCTTTTTCTTTTTGACTTGTTTCTGCTAATATAATTTCTTCTAAGTATATCCATGTTATCATAAAATCATCAAATTTGTCATTTTTAATTGATGAGTAATATTCCATTGTGTATATATACAACATTTTAAAAATCTGTTTTGGGGCATTTAGGCTGCTGGAAATGCTTTTCTAATAAGTGAAAAGTGTGCATACTATTGCTCATGATTGCACACAAGGGTATATGAGTTAGTCAAGATCTGAACAGTTGCCTTCCCCTGCATCTATCTGGCTTGTCCTGTAAGCTACTATGACCAAGAGAATGCAGATGAAGTGAGGTTCTGAGGGTTTTGAGGCAAATTTTCAGAAGATAGAGAGCTTCAACTTTTTATCTCTTAGAAGCTGTCCTCTGTGATGTAAAGAAATTTGAACTAGATTGCTGAGTGATAAGATATGACATAGAGGCCCAATGATGAAAGGCAATCCTAGACCTTGCAGCCTCAGCTTGTGCTCCCAGCTGAGCCCTGTCATACCACCAGACTGTAAAAATAACAAATCACTGTATCCATTTTTTATGTTTTGGTTAAACTACTAAGTGCTTTGAGGCCATTTGTAACTTAGAAAAAGATCTGTGACAAACAATGTGGTTTATGAAAACATTCCTAGCTTAAAAAATCGCATATTATTGTGACTATAGTAACTCTCTGACTTTGTTAAAGGTTAGGGAAAATGATGCTTGTGCTTATTTTCTGGTTAAGTAGTATTTAACCACAAAATAATTACTGGTTTCACAAACATTTCTATAGCAATTCAATTTATTTTTCCATCTTCAGAAGAATCATATACTGCCCAAAGTTAACTTTTCTCACAACCTCAGGTAAATTATCATGAAGATTAGTTACTCTAGAATAATATGCTAACTGTAGGACATAAAAGGTATTTTACTAAATGCAATACTTTGAGTACATATTCAGATGTTTTTCTATGATTCATCTTTTCCCTCCAAGATAAATGAGGCAAATAGAATTAATGTGCTTCTTAGCTTGCCCTAATAAGAGGGTTTTTTTTTTTTTAAGACTAGGTTTTGCTATTTTTGCCTGTGGAACCGCAGGCTCTCATTGCCCAGGGTACCACAGGCTCAAGCCATCCCCAGCCTCAGCTTCCCAGGTAGCTGGGATTACAGGTGCGCACCACCACACCCAGCTATTTTTTTGGAACTAGGTCTCGCTACGTGCCCCAGGCGGAACTCAAACTGTGATCCCTAGCCCCGGCTGCTTCATAGGCTGAAGCTTACAGGCACGAGCCACCGTGTCCGGCCCTAATAAGAGTTTTAATTTGTATAAAATA
This sequence comes from Uropsilus gracilis, assembly GCA_004024945.1. Classification (NCBI taxonomy): domain Eukaryota; kingdom Metazoa; phylum Chordata; class Mammalia; order Eulipotyphla; family Talpidae; genus Uropsilus; species Uropsilus gracilis. Next base: position 63,084 of record PVHY01003625.1, on the reverse strand, counting down.
CATATACTTAAAACATTTCCAAGGGAGGGAAGTTTGTCTTAATCAAAAGTGAAATACACACAGCTAATGGTAAATCTGCTAGGTTCTGGCATTAATGCCAACTCTGAGAGCAAATAAAGGTGAATATTTTGAAAGGAGGACTTACAGTTGCCAGATCTAAAGGTGTCTGTCCTTCTTGGTTCTTCATAGTTGGATCTGCACCATGTGCCAGGAGCAAGGCACATAACTGTGTCCTTCCTTTCTGGGCTGCTTCATGAAGCGGAGTAAATGCCCACTTATCTGTCGCATTTACGCATGTGTTGTATTTTATCAATAGTGCTGCTATGTCCACATGCTGAAGAAAAACAAAGGAATGCAAAGACTTAAAAATGAATGCTTTTATCAGTATTCTCGCACTTAGCAGATGTTTCTTCTCCAAAAAAAGAAAAGAAAAGAAAAGAAAAGAAAAAGTATTTTCCCATTCCTCTACCTACATTCTGGACTTCTTTTGCCTGCTCCAAAACCTCAGCTTCACAATCATTTTTTCAGCCTATTATCGTTTATGGGTTTTTAGTTTTTCTATTTAACCTTCTAATAAGTTAGATGTACCTTAAAAACAAATATACAATTAACATATTACCTGACTCCAAGTGTCCTATTAATGGTCTAGTCTTCCTGCTAAGCTTTTCAAACAAGATTTCTGTATCTATTGCTTCTCTTATTGTCATTAAACTAATTCTCTTCAAACCTATTGCAGTTTAAATTATTCAAATATTGTTTTCAAAGAGTCCTTCCTTCAGTCTTTGGGAAAGTAACATAACATAGTAAAACAACATTTTATAAAATTAAGTCTGACTAATTGGGAAAAACATCAGAAGTAGAAACATATAATAACATGGGTATGAAGTGATCACATCTCCCACTGATGACTGTGCAGAATGGGAAAGAAGGCAGAATGCCTTTTTATCACATTCTCTCCTTACCCACTCTCCCACCACTGAAGCATTTGTGAATATCTACTAAGTGCTGGCACTGCAGGTAGGGACTCCAGAACAGGAAATTGAACTGATAGCTGCACTGTGATAAATGAACTCACTAAGAAAAGGAATACAGAAAGATAACCACAGGGAGTTAAAACCTCAAAGAACAACAATAGTTTTGGGAAAGGTGAGTGGAAGGAGTCCTACAAATGGCAAAAAATGGGCAACTAAAAACTTAAGAACTATCAAGAGGCAAGACCAGGAAAGCCAGAATAACAGAAAGTTTCAAGGCGAGTTGGTGCTCTCAAAAATAGGCGTATGAAAATTGATTGTGCAAAGCTAACACCAATTCAAGGACTAGGTCTTCGAGAACATGAAAAATAACTATTTTAAAATCATTTAGTGATGTTAGCCTAGTTGTCATTAAAAGTACTTTTGAAATAATTTCAGCTTCAATATTTTGTAATTTTGTGCAAGTGGCACATTTATGTTCCTTATGGATATATTTCCTAGGAAAATTTGATGTTTTGAAAACCCTTTTCAGCTCATGTTACTGATCGATTGCAGTAGTCTGATTTAAAGTTGACTTTTATGAAAATGGGAGCGACAGGAAAAAGTAAAGACCAAAATATACAAAGATGGGATTCTATTCAAAAAGAACAGGCACTTTTCTAAAGCTGAACTTAAGTTTCTTAAAATATAGCATATAATTTTTTTGCAACTTCAGAAAACAAAGGAGACAATTTACTAGAAAAAGACAAACTGGACTTCTAAAAGCTTGTCTTTGGCTCTGATGATATAAACATAGTAGAAGAGGAAGAATAAGATTAGGGCTTCTGAGAACAGACTCTTTTGTGGTCTTCTTTAGATTATGAATGATATTATCATCATTATTAACTGATTCTAAAACAAAAGATAAAAAATAGTTGCCATTTATGTAAGTATAAAAGTCACTTAAAACAATGCAAAACACAGTAATTTACCTCCCCGTTTCAGAGGATTTATGTTGAACGGACAGATGATTTTTTTTTTTCAGCTAACTGAAAAGCATGGGATGATTTCAAACTTCTCCACAATAAGACTATTAAAACAGGTTAATTAAAACTATGTTTCTGATGATTACTTTTATTTTACTTCCATGTGTACCTACTGGCAGAAAATAAAATTTGGTCAACTAATTTGCATAGCTTTTCAAATTTAGATAGTCAAAGGAAAATTTGTGTACATGTGTCAAATGAATTACATAGATGATATTATTGAACAGAATTATGTTGAACTTTTGATTTATGCTTGGAAAATCACATGCTATTAAGTTTGCTGACAAGCATTTGAAAGAGCAATAAACTGAATTACTACCCAAAGAGACATAAACCACAATTCTAAAGCCTTTTTAAATTGAAAAAACAAAGCAAAAACAGTAATTGAAACTTAAGCTTAACAAATGCTGTAAGTATGGTACAGCTCAGTTCCATACAATATATATAATCTACAAAAGGAAACTGAATTCCGCTGGCATATTTCCAGGAGAGACAATTTAATATGGTTCCAAAATCTAGCTATGATATAGAATATTTTAACTGACAAATACAGATAAAAAGACTGTGAGGGTCCTAATTTAATTTTACAGAGCTGGAAAGTATGGCAAAGAGAAATGTGCCTGGGCTCCAATTAGAGACAATTAGCGTATAATGATGCAATGAAATCCTCCCAAATGTTCTACAGAGATTTAGAGCATTGAAAACTGAAAAAGTTGAGAGAAAACTCAGCAAGAATTGATTTACTCTAATGAGATGATAGAAAACACATGATTTATGGCAGATAAATGTCATGTGTTCCATTTTCTAAACAGCAGGAATAGTAAATGTTTTGTGTAACTGTATATTAAAAAATAACAAAGGCATTATAACACAAAAACACTAAGTAGGGTACCATTAATATGAACTTATGAAACCTGTAACTTTTATTAAAATTTCTTAAACTATGATTTGTTCCTCCACTGGAAAAAGTGAGGTGGCAAGTTCTTCATCTAAAAAGGCCCAAAGACATACAGATTTCAGACTGAGCTACCTAAGGGAAAAATGTTTAAATATGCACCAAAGAATAATTACCAATAAGTAACAGTTTAAGTGACTTTATATAATTTCCCAGGTATCTCACATTATTATTTTATTTCCAGGCTACTAGTTACTGAAGTCAATTAATCTGTCTATTTCACACCAATGCTAAGCTGTTTAAACATAGACTATTCTTAAGGCTGTGCAGTATAATTATGGCGCAAAGGCCTTATTCTGACTTAGTCATTACGGGGGCTCTCGGGAGTGAATTATTTTATAACAGTATTACCTTGGAGTTTTTATACTGTGTAAGGTAGAGAATGCCCTTTCTACATACAAGGTCACATAATTATCACAGTAACACTGTAAAGAAGGTCACAGCATGTAAGTTTTATTAATAAGAAAATTAGAAAGAATAAGGCACTTGCTAAAGACTACAGGATTACTGAGTAGAAGACTGAAGACTAAACCCAGATGTTCAGATTCTAAGTTCAGTAAACCAGTATACCACAGCTGCTTGCAGTTCGGCTAGACTAAAACATAGCAGTCATTTCCTGATGAGTTGAAAAAGATTAATACCAAATAGTCTCACTTTGTATGTGTAATATAGAGAAACAAAACAAACGTTCCAGAAAAAGCCAAAATGAGTAAGCTATTCATAGAACTGAAGCAAAGAGCAAAAGAGAGTGATGGATGGGGCAGCAAAATGGGGGCGGGGGGGGGTGGTTGGCGCTGAACACAAGGCAATATGGTGATGGTTCACAAGTGGTATGTGGGAGAATTATGGGAGCTACAATGAGGTAAGAAAAAAATTTTTATTAATTAAAAAAGACAATGATACCTGCATCATGTATATACCATACAGTCAAGTCAGTTCAAATCACCACTGGGATAAATACAATACTAATATTTTACTACTCTAACAGAAATGTGGACCCAAGTCCCATAACTACATTAAAATGCCCACTAGGTTTACAAAAGTTACTTCTGAAAGATATAATCTATATATCTAGGAATAATAAAAATATAATTACATTTACCTTTAATTGAAGGCAAACAAAATTACTTAAAAAAATTTTTAAGCTATGGGCAACACTGTCCTTTAAAAATAAAGAACAATGTTGCCCATAGTTTAAAATTTTTTAAATTGACACAGTTGCTGATAGTAGATTATATAGACATGAATTCAATGGATGAAGCAGAATCTCAAAAAGGAGGATGACAGTCAACTGAGAATTATGATATCATGAGATGTTGCTTGGGGAAGCAGACACAGCACATGGTAAAAACATGGCAACAGAAAAAGGCCCTAAACCACCCAGGTAAAGGTTTTATAGTGAATAAGAGTGCAGTTATCAAATCAGATATTTGAGTTTTGAATTTACAAGTTTAATATAAGAAAAATCTACCCATACCATGAGGCAAAAATACCTGCTACAAACATACTGTTGAGATCATTATCACTCTTTATTGGGAAGATGGGGTGAACCATAGTAGAGGTTGATCAAAACCTCCTGTGCCCTTCACATAGTCTGGAGAATTTCTGTTTAATTTCATTTCATTAAGTAAATCAACTTCATTTACAAAGAGCTTAGTAGTAGGGATGTGATAACAAACAGGATAACATAAAAAGACAGAATGAAACAAGAAATGTTTATTATTTATCTTGCTTGCAGTTAGTATAGCAGTTTAATGGTGAAATAAATCTATGATAATGGAACAGTGGATTACTGATCAGAACAATGACTGCATTACACCTTCCTGTTGCTAATGGTAGAAAGAGTGCCAAGGGAACATGAAACAAGACAAAATCAACCTGTACACTATTACCAATTAGCCACAAAAGGAAACTATAATTTTATTCCCCCACTGCTCACCAAATGGCACAAAAAGTAATATCTCAACATCCTTCCAATCAGAGCAATGAGAATTAAAAGGTAAATTGCTTACTTTATAAATTGGTATTTTCTTCCCTCTGTGGCAAATGAAGGAAAAATAGAATTTTTCCACATTCATAGTGAATAGGATATATAGAAAAATACATAGATCTATTTAAGTCTTCACAATTAATAGTATAAGTTTTATTAGCTCAGTTCAAGAACTAAAATTCTATTGCTCCTACCTATCCTTCATAGGTTTATATAAAAGTCAAAAATTTGATTTATCATATCAGCTTTATAAACTTACCTAATAAAGTACTAACTGAAGCTCAGCAGGGATTAATGGAATACAGTATGAATGGAGTAATTAGCTAAGAAATGCTGAACACTATTCCCTTAATGACACATATTTAGAGTTACAATTCAAAAGAAAAGGATTACATAGAGATACACATATAATATGTTAACAACAAATAATTAACATGCCTGATCTTCAGCAGAAATATGTTATACAGTGAATTTAAGAATCTTATATGAAAGGAAGGTTAAAAGAAAATCTGATTTTAATAAGAAAATTAATCATCTTTGGAAAGCTAAATTTAAATGATTCAGTTTCAAAAGGATTTCAATACTAATATTTTTATTAAATCTGAGAGTTTTCAACTTATAACAAATTTGAAAGTATAATTTTCTTTCTTGCTTGTTCCATTCAAAATTGCAGATTTGCTATCTTGACAAGTATTCTACTCAGCTTTGTTATCTCAGAAGGGGTATGAGAAGATGAGGATAATCCCATTATGAAAAGTCAAGGATAAGACAGTAAGAGACTGTGGAAATCATGGTGATTACTTTTACTTACAGTTTGTTGTGCTTTTACAAATCTAGATACTATCTTTACCAACCAGGATTTCAACTATGAAAATCCCTGGCATCTGTGGATTTTGACAGTCAAATAGGGACTAAGAAGTTAAACAGATATGCATGTGAGCATTCATTTTATTCCTGTGTGATTCATCAGGTCTGAAGTGGACTCTGGAGACTTCCAGGCAGTCAGTTCCCACAAACATTTTCATGGCACTGTAATACATTCCTTTCCATTTTCCTTTTAGCTGATGATTACAGTTACAGAGCTTTGAAAAGTATGATTTGGATTACCGTGGGGTTTGAGCTAGTCATTCAAATTCTATAAAACCATAATTAACCATTTAACAGAGATTATTTTTAAATGCTGATGATAAACATAAGCCACCACAGCAGAACCTCCCCCTGACTTTTAGTTTCTAAAATCTACTTGAGTTAAAGTTAAGATTATCTGCATCAATAAATATTAGACAAGCAACCATTACACACCTATTATTGTGCTAGAGAAGTTGGAGGTACAATAAAAAAAGCTGTGAAAAGTATGGTCCTGGGCCAAAAGACAGTTAAGTTTAATTGGAAAAGCTAGACATTTTGCATAGATTAAAACTGTGTTAAAAGTATGCCATGAAAACACACACATGCAATATTTATCTATATCTGCTTCATGCATATTATGCATCTACAAAGTAGTAAATGTCCATTAAGTTTTATAGACTTGCTTACTCCATAGGATGCTGCATTATGAAGAGGAATTAAACCACCCTTGTCTTGGGCATTAACATCTGCTCCATGTTCTAGAAGATATTCAGCTACTTCCAGGTTATTGTAGCCTGCTGTTAGAGTGAAACAAAAAAAGGGCAAACATGTAAGTATAACAAAAACCCATGTATAGGTGTATATATATATACAAATTATGAGGGAAATGGTAAGGTTTTAACACTTTTTTATTGTAAAAGCTAGTATCACACAATTTAAGAACTCTTTCAATAAGAAATCATATAAAATTATATTAATCGAAAGCACTAAGTCATACCTTTTATGCTCAGCATTTCTTCCATCTTTTCTTTAAACAGTACTAGTTATTCAAGAAAGGAGAGCCAGACTTGCAAGTGCTGGAAAAGCTTACCTGCTAGGTGTAGAGGGGTTGAGTTTCTGCCCTGGGTATCTCTGCAGTTGATATTTTCTGGAGTACAGAGTTTTTGCACTCTTGCCAGACAGCCCTTCTTGGCTGCATCCAACAAGGCAGCATCTCCCCTCAGTAAGTCCTGAATATCTGTGTCTCCTTCTTTTACTAGATCTAAAGGTGTGTTTCCATCTCTGTTCTTCTTAGTTGGATCTGCTCCATGCTACAAAGAAGAAAATTCAAAAGGCATCTTTTTAAGATTTGACATTTTCTGTAGCATCTTTTAAGAGATTTGACACTTATCTACTTATAGTATTATTAATTTTACCTTCACTCATACAAGGGAAGATATCTATTTTATATGCATTATAAACAGAGGCAATATCTTGAATTATAATTGCAAATTCTCCCAGCAGCATAGCAGCTTTTCAACCAAAGTCCTAAGCCTAAGATCAATGGTAAGGGAGTTATTGGGTTTCTTTCACTGTTAATATATTTTCTTATATTCTAAACTATCTTCAGAAATTTCTTCTCCTTTTGTGAATGACCTGGATGTTAATTTGATAAAATTTCAATTACATAAAGACACAAAGATGAGAGAAGAGGAAGACACACAGGTGGAGAGAATAACAACTTGAAATGTAATCAACATGAATAAATTTTGGTAATTTTTAATATTTTTACCCAGTCTTAATACTTATCATGAAATCAGATAAAGATATTAGTAATAGTTAATTTGGTTTTAAAGGGAATTGAAGTCAAGATTGAGACTGCCCTTGGCCCACTGCAGAAAACGATATAAAACAAGGTAGACAGTGGGCTCACAAGGCCTGGAAGCTATTTCTTACCAACCAATGATAATAAAAAGAGTATCAATACAGTGTTATCCTAAGATTCAAAGAACATATTTGACACCATGAAAGTGGTAGAAAAATTTTACATTTAACTAGCACAAGTTTTTCTTTCATTATAAAAAGGAGAAAATTAGGTAAAATGCATGTCTGGTGATTTTTCATATCCTTTTGCCTTAGAAAGAGCACGTTATTAAGCTAGTTTCTTGTAACTACTAGTTTCAACTTTTCATGCATCATCACAAAATTAATATGACTGCTGATAAATTATCATATATTTTAATAAAAGTTGATATTAAAACAAAGCCCTTATAAGATATATAAATTTAAAGAATATTTAATAATAAAGACTGAGTTGACTAATAATAAAATAGCCAGCATTATGGAAAAAAATCAAACCATTCTTGTACAATTTTTCCTGATATTATTATTATAAGTATTAGATAAGCAATGTAAACTAATTCAGGTTTTTCCAAAATCTATGTTGATGAACTGTAATGAACTATATTTAATCAAATCAGTTCAGAAGGTATTTCTCAAAGTTATATATCATATCACATTTAACCACCTAAAACAGAATATAAATGCAGTCTCTACAACATTTATTGTACTTAACAAAATAATTTACTTAAATATAATTTTGCATATTAACCAAAAAAAAATTATACTTTGAATATTACATACTTTCAAAAGGAGCTTGCAGATTTCATATTTTCCTTTAGCGGCTGCTTCATGTAGAGGGGTAAACTTCCATAAGTCTGCCACATTGACAGATGCCCCATGCCTTACTAAAAGCTCAGCTACTTCATAGTGACCATAGGAACAGGCATTATGAAGGGGCACCAAGCCACTAAAAAGAAGAAAATTATTTCAAAGACATATAACAAATCTTTGAGTTAAAATGACTTTTATAATAAAAACAATGCAATTCTTCTAAGACACTGACTATACTAAACACTCAAAAAAATATAATTCTCTTCTGGTCTTGAATTTATAGACATCTATTCTCAAATAAGGCCTAAAAATTTTAAAAAGACCCTATCAATACAAAAGGACTAACCAAAGTTTCTTGATGATGGATATAATTTTCACTGCAATTCTCTTTCTTAGAATACATGTAGACATACCACAGAAAAAGGTTCTATCACAATGTTTTAAATTCAGGTTTTACCATGCTGATATAAAGAGCAACTCTACGTATCATTTAAGAATAAGTAATCAATGATCTGGTTTTATTATCTTAGAATAAAAATGGTATGCTTATAAAATATACACTTTAATTTCTTTATTTAGGGCAAGTTCTAACTTTTGCTTATGGTTTTTCTTAATTCCTACTAATTCAGTAATGGATTCTGTGCATACTTTTGAAGTATGCTTGAAGTATCAAGCAATGAAAAAACTCAAATTCCAAATAATATAGAAACTTCAGTATTGAGGAAAATATTAACACTAATTATAAACTCTAGTCAGATGAGAAAATCTAGCTGCCTCCAACTTATAAGCATACTATTCTGAGTTAACTCAGCTCTGATTAGAAAGCAGTTGGCACACTAAAAAAAAAAAAAGTTATCCTTTTAAAAATGGTACGTAAAAAAATGGATAAATTTGAATCATACTTAAGACATAGCAAAAAATAAGATATTAAATGCCTTAGAGAGATCAGTGCTTTATTTCCCTTTTGTTTTTTAATATGTTCAGACTAAATATGCCAAGTGCTAAAATGGGCAATATACACAACTGCTGGTTGCTCCCCAATGCCCTACATACAGCACTTGCAAAAAGCTAGTGTATTATTATTAAATATTCATATCTTATGTGTTCCCTTTATAAATCCATAACAGCTAATTAGAGTCTACATTGTGTGTTTTAATTCTACAGCATTCTGCTATGTAATTGTAAAGGAAGGTGCTTGCTTATTTACATTTTGGGATATGAAATTAGATCAGGATATGGAAGCTCATTTCAGCAAAATTTCCTTCTTGAATTTTAATTATTTCAATGGCAATTTTAAGGTGTTGGAATAAATTTTTAAAAATGTAATAATCTGATCTAAAATAATCTGATCTAGAAAATTAAATTATGTTTCTATTAATACTAATGAATAAGGGACGGTTAGTTTTTTGGGGGAAGATACATACATCTTTAATAGCAAAACAAGAGCAGCAATAAATTACAAACTACATAAAAGCATGCACACAATAAAATACTACTGTATGCCAGGTGAGATTAACTATTAAGTACTTATATGGAATGACATTAAAAACACACTATGGGGTGCAAAGACAGTAAACTGCAAAGCAGACTGCATAGAATGGCACCATCACTTATGTTAAAATCCATGCCCCCCCCCCACCACTCACCACTATCACAGCATACACAGTGGCATATGCAAACAAAATTTTAATACTTAAATCTATGGGGAGTGGGGTGACTGACAATGTTGACTGTCATTTTTGTACATTTCTATATTTTGCTTTATGCTTTGAACAAAAATTTCATTTTTTTAGTAAAGAAAAAAAATCTAAGATTTTATTTAAATTTTAGCACATACCCCTTGTCTTTGGCATGGACATCGGCACCATGGTGTAGAAGGTACTCCACAACAGACACACGATTATAGCCTGCTGCAAAGTGTAAGGGTGTAGAATGCCGGCCCTCTAAGTCTCTGCAATTCACATTTTGAGGGCTGCAAAGTTGCTTTTATGGCACATCATAGACAAACACAAAAAGAATATTAATATTTATTTACAAATTTGCTCCAAAAGACTTCAGGCATCTTGGATAAAACGTAACTTTCTAATGAGCAGTTATTCCCAAATATTAGGTAAGACAGGTAATTTAAAAATCACAACTCTGCTTTGGCTTTATATGATCTACAAACGGTCTTACTGCTTACAGAGCAATTTAACCTTTTCAACATCTCCTGGCCAAAATTTGTATCAGAAAGAAAAATGCATTAGTAAAGGAAGTATTTCCAAGGCAAATAATACCTTCCTTTCTCATCTTATTCACTTTCTCCTCTGGGACTGCTTATCACAGTCTATCTGTTTGAACAAGCATGCTCTTAACCATTCTTTGCTTAAAAAATACCAACAATGCTGGCTGACTGCAAAAGTGCCCAGAGTTCCACTCACCTCTGTGGTGCATTCAACAAGCAAAAGAGCTCTGGAAAATTATTTTAATTCTGCCTGGGCCACCCATTTGGCCCTTTGATATGTTACAGTCAAGACATGCAGTCAAAAATGCTTTACTTGATCTTTATAAGCAGTTTTCTAACTCCACAAGTAAAAACGACTCTACTCATATTCTAGTTTTAGAGAAAGAGATAGCTTGCTATCTCTTTTGGCTCTGCTCTGCAAATCTCTTCTCTGTCTCCTTTCTCCCTTTCATGGCTACTATTTCAGTACAAGCTCCATTCAGCACAACAAAGTAGTAGAAAGCAAACTAAGAACTGGCAGGCTGCATCAATGGTGGTGACAGATCAATTACAGTAATAATTTATAACAACTGACCATTTATAAAGAATTTCATATTCTTTCAGTGGGAGATTTAATATTTATGAAGTCAGTATTATCTCCATTTTACAGATAAATAAATCCAGGCTTAGAGAAGCTAAGTGACTTATCCTTTTTTCATTTAATATAAAGATCCAAATCATGTTTTCCTGATTCTTAATTTTCTGATCTTTCTGTGCATCACTGTTTATATTCTTAATTACTCAAATTTATGGGAGCGATAAACAGAAGAAAAGACAAAGCTGGGGAGGAAAAAACCCAATGGCATCGTCTATGCTACAATGTATGATAGCAACAGCATTTGACAGTTTTACTGCTACTGTTGCCACTGTGATGAACTGTTTACACATAAAAACTAAGGACTGAGCAGATCTCTAGTTCTACTGGTAACCCAATACAGACTTTCACATGGGTGGTGGAAAAACAGAAATTTCCCAATGGCACAAGTTTTATATGCCAGAAGGAATCTAGGCAGTAAGTAAAATCTCCTGAATTCTACAGAAAAGCACCAGACCATAACATCAGAAGAGCTGTTATTATATAGTCACATCAAATATGTTATTTTCTTTTCATGACAAGTGAATCTCTGGCTACATTAACATGTAAGCAATAAAATTTAAAAATTGGCAGTAAATACCTTCTATGGGACCTTACACAATTGAAGCTGCTGTTTTTTTTTTTTTTTTTTACTCTAAATTCACTTTATTATTTATTTTTTCAAGGGAATATTGGTAAAAAGAAAAGAAAAAAATGGTAGGTTATAAAACACAACTCATTTTGCCATAGTACAAAAATAAAAGATCATTCTACTTATTATATATTTACTTCACATATTTGGAAGTCCTTTATTCTCTAATCTAATTCACTTTCTTTTTGAATGCCAAAGCAATTTTATATCTTTCCTGTCTACTTTTTGTAATTTCAAAGACTTTATTCAGCAGTTTTTTCTTCTAATGTTTCATTTCTAATAATTTCTAAGTCTCTAAGGAAATAAACTTACCAGACTTAATTCACTTAATTTGAGCTTTGTTGCTTTGTTTTTTCTACTACTTCCATCTCACTGATCAAAATTTATTTGGCCTTTATTTTTAGGATATCTGAAAGTCATAGTATATTTTGCCTATTGCATATAAAATTTACAGGGCTAAAAGCTATACATTAAGCAAAACCTTAATAGACCATAAAGCAATTCTAGTGCTGATATTATCATACAATACAGAAAAGGAGTATTAATCACTTTTTAAGGATTCTCTTTTTTTAATTACAACATTATTTTAAATGATAAAAGTATAAGCAAAAATATACATGCATAAACTTATATCTAGCAGAACTTTAAAATTTCTCCCTAATTGATATGACAACTGAAATTTACTACTTTTCTTTATATAACTTAGATACCATTATAAGATGGAAGAGAATTTGGAAGTGGTCACAAATTGAAACAAACAAAAATTTCTATGTGGCAGAGCTTAGAAAGTGCTTACTATCATTTCTACCAGTATATATCATCAAGAGCTCAAATTAATTTGCTCAAAATTGCAAAAATAGTTTGGTTAGTAAACAGTAACAACGTTTAGTATGTACAAAGTGACCTGCTATTACTGTCAATACCAGTTTTAAAATTAAACTTCTTTTAAAAAAATAAAAACAAAACCCCAGACCAAACCTCAGATGAAAACAAAGCCATATTCCTTTTTGCTATCTTTATTCCTAAGTGAATGATTATACATACTGTGTTTTTAAAGAGCATACAGAATATTAGAGTATAATTTTACATTTGAAGAGAAGTAAATCTATAACCACTGTTTCTATGCCACAAATAAAGGTTGATAAGATTTTCTTGGCACGCAGAAATTTCATAGAAAAGAAACTCCACCTTCTGTGTAAAAGTAATTCCAAAAAGTTGCAGGATCCTAAGAATATATTCCTAGAGCAAATGTGAGAGTCTCTTGGAAAGTTCAAGAAATACTGTTTCACACTTTATTATACTATAAACACCTGGATTTAGAAATTTAAGAATGTGGCCAATAATAAAACTTTAATTAATATAAACAGATATAAAAGTTTTCAGATACCCAGAAGAAAAATGACTATAAAGTGATTTAATGGCTAGTACTGGAACTCCTGCATGTTTCAGAACTCTCCCGGTAATGGAGCTACTCTGCTCATTCCTTGTACTGTCTGGATTTGCGTGACCTACAAGTAGTGTTACTGACAAGCTTAAAAGCAGCTGACTAGCAAAGGTTCAATAGTACCACCTAAGGCACTAAAAGCACTGAGTTACCTTCACAGTTTCCAAGTCTCCAGCTTTAGAGGCCTCTAAGAGTCGATAGTCAACATCAGAAGTGCGCATGGGTGTACTTTCTGCATGAAAGAAAGGAAAGATTACTGGTGGTCTTTGGAGGAACTATGGAGAAGTTAAAGAGGGAAAATTATTTGGTGAAATGAAAAAGAGAATAAGTAATGTGAAATTTCTGGGCTCTAAGCTTCGGTTATTTTCCTAGTCCTTTTCAGATGTTACATAACTTTTTTCTCCTTAAAATCTTAGCCTAAGCTCTAAGACACATAAAAATCCTTCTGCAGTTCTATAACTTTAGCCAAAATTTGGCAAGAGGGGTGAAGAAACATAGGGCCACAGCAAGAATGTCTTTATTATACAAAGTGCCTTGCAAAGTATTGTGGCAAAGTTTTGCTGCAGACTGTTTCGTAAACCTAGAGAAGAGATGCAACTTTCAGTACATGAGCCTAGCTTTTTGGTCTAATTCCTTAATATGAAACAAGCACTATGCCTACAGTTAGTGATCTTAGATTATATAATCAATGTACAAAAAGACTATTACCTACAGATATTTGCTTATTCACATTCATTAAATAGCTGAGGGAATGTAACTTAAAAATGTCTGTGTAATTAGGCGGTGTGATAAAAATGCTAAGTAGAATATAATGTTATATATGTAAAATATAATGTTAAGTCTAGAAGTTTATGACTAACAAATGAAGCAATTTGATTAACTTGATATAAACAAATCAAATATTCATTACACATTGTCCCAAATCAAAAGGTTGGTCAAGAAAACAATGTGCAATTTATCACTCATAGTATGTTCACTGACATTAAATATAGTTTTTATAATGCACATGTGCACACACACTCACATGAAAGAAAAAAGACTGAAGACCTGGATGTAGACTGGGCTACATTTGTGACAATGGACAGCACACTTAATAGTTTTGCTTTTGCATCTAGAGAGTGTTAGTTTCTTTTAAAGTCTCGCTTTCAGACATAGGATTGCACTGTATCTTATGATCAGCTATCTTTCTTAAGTTCACCATTCAAGAAGGAAGATCAAAGTTTTAGGAATCAGAAGGAGTACTCTTCAGTTCTTTCCTGTCTAAAGTGCTTTGTTCAGGAGAGTGACTTTTACAAAAAAAGTTATGAGAACTCTTTTATAAAAGACAAACTATATTTACTTGGTCATAATAATAATAATACTTAGATGAAATGCTAAGATTAAAGGAAAAAAAGGGAGAAAGCTTCATTTTTGAAATATAAACAGTGATTTTTCTTTAAAAAGTTTATTACTTTTGTTAGCTTGTGGAATTGAGGAAAGGAATCAAGTCTTGTTCATTTATATATATATAGCATAAATAGAACATTCAGAAGGTTGAATGTGGCTGACTTTACTTCAAACTATTTTATATTGGGATCAATGCAGACATCAAATTATAGCTCTTTCTCTGGCTGCTATTCTGTTTCCTTTGCTTTTACCTGATCTGTGGATGACATTACTGTACTTACAGGTGAGAAATCTGTAGCATATGTAAATGTATATTTGGTAATTGATAAAATCCACTGAAACATTATCTATAGGCAATATTTTCAGTTAATCATTTCAACAAAACGAAATGGCATTTATGTATATAGAGTTCTTGAATATTTTCAGAACCCAGCATTTTAGGGATATAAGTATCATGGCTGAGTTTTTTAATGTGAAGAACTATTTGAAATTAGCACATCTACCTTGATGCAGACTGATTCCTTGTAAGGGGTATAATTTTATAATCAAGCAAAAAATGCTATGCAAATGTAAGGATGCTTTTAAAAATTCTGAGACAGTCCTTAGAGCAGGAAGTAAAGAAGTTATTTAGGGACACTGATTAATTACTACTACACAAATTAAAGAGTTTTGCATTACTCATTATCAATCCTAAACATGCTCAGAACAGATTCAATTTTAGAATGTGAACAAAATATAGACTGCAAGCATATAACCAAGAACTTTGCAGAGATACATGCAAGAATATAAAAATGAAGTTAAAAGGGGATCATAGCAGAAGAGAAGCTGAGATAAAGTATTGTATTAATAAAATCTTTTATAAGCATACTGTCTTCTGTAGGGGATGAAATTAAATATTTCACCTAGGGTCAAAGATGGAAGATGGGTTTCTGACTTTCCATTTCTATTCTGGCTCACTAGAGTGAAAATGAAAGCAAGCAAACAAAAAAACCAAAAAAATAAAGTCAACAGCTGGAAGTAAGTTTCCTATTTTTAAAATGTCTTGTAGAATGGTTGTTTAAACATATGACAACAGGATGGCAATGGGTCTTATTGGGTAACTTTAACATGTAAATGCAAATAATAGATTTCAATGTTTAAACTAGCTATCATAAGTCCCCAAATCTTCACTTCTATAAATTATTAGTAAAAGTAGTACAATAACATTTAGGGATATACAAACAAAAGATATTGGGTCAAGGTCTAGGCTAAAAGCACTGTTCAAAAGTCCTGTCTATGATACTGTAAATATTCTTTAATTTGTGCTATCTACTCTAGTAGCTACAAGCCATATATGACTACTCAGTACCTGAAATGTGGCTACTGGTAAATTTTCTATTTAATTAATTTTTACTTAAGATTTTTTATACAGTCTTAATTAATTTAAATTTAACTATGTTAAATTTAATGCCTACTTTATTGTTAGTGCAGGTATTGAAAAAGCAAGTCGAGAAAGAAAAAGTATAATCTTCTGAAATTGTCTTAAAATATTGGCTTAAAAAAAGCTGCTCGTTTTTTTTTTAAAACATTGATTTTAATATAAACATTGCCAATATTCTACAATTGAAACTTAATTACTGCAAACTACTGGCAACTATAGACTTGGGGGAATAAAAGTGTAGTCCTCTGAAAGTAGATCTTGAACCAACATTAACAGGTGTGCTTAAACAAACATTTAAATGTCACCAGGATAGAAATGCTGCTATTTCCTACACATCTTATGTACAGTTGATGTATTCTTTCAGCAGTCATTATAGATATAGGCTAAAATTGAATTAGTAACTAGCAGTATAACTGAAAAGTTCAGCTAGGGCATAGTTCACAAACTACAGACACACAAGTTTTTCACAGAAATGTTAGTCTAAAAATTTATATCCTTTTTTAGAGAAGAAATAAGTCCCATTTTAAAAAAATCTTCCTAAGGACAACACTTTACCATGTAATTCTTTTATTTACATTAACTTTCCAGATCAATAAGGAATATGAATAATTAAGCTGAAAAGTTCTGGTACAAACTAAATTAAGCATTTAATTATCTATATAATGTTTATCTTACAAATCGACTTTTAAACAGTATCTTCAAAATAAGTGAAGAATACTTCACTTGTGATGCATTCAATTTTATCTTTTACCAAAAGTCTTATGTTGTAACTGTAATCATTCAGAAGACATTTAAAAAGCCTTATATAGATGCAATCTGCCTAATTTATTCAACCCCCTTTGTCAATTATCTGTAAAAATTGTGTGCTACATTATTAAAAATTCTGATATAATATTATGTATTTCTGTGATTTATGGCCACACTTTTGGAAAATAACCTAAAATTCAGCACTAAATGTACTGGTAAAAATGGTAAAAATATAATGGAAAAATTTAGCACATTCTAATAAAAATCACATCTTTTATATATAAAATTTACTGAAAAGGCAGAAATGTTTCCAAGTCAGGGTAGTAATCTTTTTTTAAAGAAATAATGTACTGCTCTCTGAAAATACAGGAAGTTGAATGAACTCAAGTTCAATCTTGAAGTCTTATAATAACAGGAAATTTCATTCTTTCAGATAGAGCTTAGTTCTTCCTGATAGTGAAAACATGCTAGAGAGGTCCTATTTCAACATCTAACGATATCACTTAATATCGGACGAGATCGGGCGCATTCAGGGTGGTATGGCCGTAGACGATATCACTTAATATCGAAGCAGTTTGACTGACATCTAAGAATGAACTATCATGAAAATAAATCCTCATGAATAAATTTCACTATAGGACAATTATTTCAGGAGGATGATTGGCTCTGATTCAGCTCTCACAACATATGCTCTCTGGAAGCCTAGAAGTTTCCCTATTTCCGTGTATAAAAGATTCTCAACTGGGATGTACCTTTTGGGAGGACTTCAGAAGTTTGTGGGATCAATTTTTGTCTTCTAGCATGGACCAGACCCAAACTATTATGTGACAATTAAAATTTTTTCTCGTGACTTATTGTCATTTTCCCTTTATATAAATTAATCTGTTAGGGCAATGAACATGGAGTTTGGAGAAAGTATATAGTTAAATAGTATTATCTATGAATTTCACTTGTGGATAGGAAAGGGACTGTTTCTATAAAAATATTTATTGTAAAAAGAGAGTTGTGCCTGAAAGAGCTAAAACTACTGAACTATCAGCAGAAAAGGTGACTAAGATTTCTGATTCCTAGAAGGAACTCTTCCCCTTTTACTCTTCTAGTTTACTATATCATTCCATAATCACAAACTAAAGTAAAGGGATGGGAAAGAGAATCAGTCAACAATACTGTTAATTTTATATCTAGATTACCATTTTTCTGTGAAATTCATTATTTCTCAATTTTCAGAACTTAGTGTCTTATCTTTCTATCACTTCTGTTTTGATCTCTCTCAATCAACTAAAGTGAAACTATCTAACACCTGTACTACATAGGCACTAGCAATCAGCAAGATTTTAAAATTATAAAGTTGGAAAAGACAAGATAATTTCATTACAGTACAATAAAGGTAAGAATTAACAAAAAGCAAGTTAGAACATAGCACATGTAAGAATACTAAAGATCATTATCACGGTTTTCTCTATTTGATCATTCAGAGTTAACATTATTTCACACTGTGAGTTTTAAACCACTTTATACAGGTTTTTAACTTAAAATTGAAAAAAATAAAGCATTTGCATCATTCTCATGAAATCTCACCCCACCAACAAAAGTGATGGAAAGCATGGACTAAACTGCAAGCAAAGAAATTCAGGAAAAACACTCAGGTGAAGAAAACATCCCAAAGCACTAGTAAAAAGGAGTGATGCAGCTTGTCTATATGTAAGTGGACATGAAATAGGAAGTATACAATGCAGTACTCATGTACATAACAACTTACCACTCAGAATCTGCTGCACTGCTTCATTTCCCATCTGTGCTGCTGTAAAGCCTTGTAAGGAGATGATAGAGGGATCAGAGCCGTAACTCAGCAGGAGGCGGCAGGTCTGCAAGTGACCTGCAAGGGCAGCTCTATGCAAAGCAGTCTGACCAAGAGTGTCTAGTGCATTCATCTGAAAAGTCAATGGGTGGGCACAGGAATTAAACCCTAGCAAATGAATACTTATGAAAAAAAAAAATCAGTTGTGAAAGTATTTCGAAAGATGACACAGACCATTGATAATTAACTTTCACTTACTGATTCTAAAGAAACTATCCTTTTCTTACTCTTCTCTTATTAAAGATCAAAACACACCAATCCCTTTCCTGTCACCCTCCACTCACTCTCTGTCATTCCCCTGAAAAAAACTTTCAGTCCAGGGAAGTCTCTGAGGGTTGAAATTCTTTGATTTTCATTGCCTGGTACACAGAAGATGCACAGTAAGTTCTTCTGAGTGAATGGATTTTACTTGTTACCAGAACATAAAGACAACAGAAAATGAAAGTAAAAATAGTTAAAGTATTTAGTTATATTTCTTTTCTAATTTTAGTAATCAGCTAATTATAGGAGAAGCCCTAACTTGAGTATATTTAACAATAGCAAAAAG
This sequence comes from Uropsilus gracilis, assembly GCA_004024945.1. Lineage (NCBI taxonomy): Eukaryota > Metazoa > Chordata > Mammalia > Eulipotyphla > Talpidae > Uropsilus > Uropsilus gracilis. Next base: position 43,751 of record PVHY01003625.1, on the reverse strand, counting down.
GTTCTGTTTTAAAACTGAAAAGTTATTAAAAGAATAATCTAGCTAGCATGAAGACAATATTTGGGTCAGGTTCATAATTTGATCAAACATAACTTTTCTTTTAGATAACCCCAGTAAATATCCTACTCATCAGACCAAAATCCACATTCACTGTACATGCTGCTTTCTCTGAGTGAGACCCTTCTTTCTATCTTTATGGGTTATGAGATCCATTCCAAGTTTCAGCTCTTCTAAGAAGGATTACTTGCAGCCTCAATGATTACTTCCTTTTGAACACAAGCATTACTTTAGCACTACCTATAAATTATCACACTGGGAAGTTTGTGTTTATGAAGTTAAAAGTTATAGGGAATAGGAACAATATCATATTATTGTATGATATTGGCTTTCTGGACCCTTTAAGAAAGCTTCTGGGATGGAAACATAGGAAATACTCAAAGGCAAGCTGGTTGGCCATTCAAAACATTTGTGTATATCCACCAAACACAAGATTAAGAAAGAATTTAAGACAATCCTTCTCCTTTTCCAATCTTTCATTGTTACCAATAAGGCTGTCATACTTGTTTAGGCAAGGTTTCATGTAAAATTTTAATGGTCTTTCAAAAAATTCACCATAAATACCATTATAAGTAATTCTATCATTTTTGCCAGGAGAAAAATTGTTGCTTACACATAAGCAATGTGGAAGCACTGCCACTAGCCTGTATTGATGGGAAATACAAGTCACCGGTCTAAACTTAAGTTTTCTTAAGAATACGTTATTGTTATTTCTTCACCACATAGGAGAATAACCTAAAACTGAGAACATTACAATCACTGAGATTCTGAGGAACTTGGTAAGAAAACCAAATTAATTATAGTGATGAAAATCCTCAATCCAGCTTGCTAAATCATGGGAACATAGTTTAAGAATTACCACTCTACAAAATTACCCTTGAAATACCATATAAATGTGATGGAAGATAGAGATTTTAAGTTGCTCAGTAAATTTAATACCAGTTTTATCTCAATGTCTGAGCAGATCAACAAATATCAGATAAAGTGCACAGAAATCTAAACATTAAAAACACTATGGTTAAGGGGAGATATTCTCTGTAAGTGTGATGGATTGAGGGCAGTATTCAACAAATCCACCTCTTCCTTTTCAACTAGCACAAATACTCATGGAATATAACACGGGGCTAAAATCTTCACTCACTAATATTACTTAAATTAGAAGAAATGGTTTTGAACATAACTCCACTGTCTACTTAGATTCTTACTTCTCTACTGTTCTATTTTCTCTGCTTCATATTTCTTCTTCTTCTAGATATGTCTTAGAACTAGGTTTATCTACCTCCTTAGAAGTCTCATAAGGAAGGGATACAACTAGCACTTATTGAGCACTGAGTAATATTAGTCTCTGGTAGATGCTACATGTAAATCATAAGCTATTTAAAAGCAATGATTTAATCTTCACCGTATCTAAGTCAAGAAAAAAACAATGCGTTAGGACTTAGCTGGAGCTTGCTAAGTGAATGAATGAATGAAAATGTGATTAATTTATAAATGACTATTAGAACTAATTTATAAAAGAATCTTTTTGTTTTAGCTGAAAAAATATTCTTAAGCATCTGTGAGAACTGACAACCCTAGAAATTTAAAAACTTGATCAACTAGTAAAATGTGATATCCTCCTTCATTGACCCATTCCTATAGGTAGTCCTGTATTTTAGTATTTCAGAAAACGAAACTTTCCTACATAAATTACAAGATAGATCAATGTAATACAAAATTCTTTGTTTTAGTAAATGCACTCCTTCTTTTGGTTATGAAAGAGCATTGAGTTCTTCTCTGAATCTCTAAGTAGCATGAAGCAAAAAAAAAAAAAAATGACCCATGGAGTTTTTTTTTTAGACCACAATACTTGACTCACTACAAGAAGTCACAGGAATGTATTAGAAAATAATGTAATAAAGTATCAGAATATTTCATGCAACTACAGGAAAGCAAATAAAAACAGGAAAATTAGGCAATATTTTATACAACACTTTGTACAACCTACTTAGAAAGAACAACGAACATTAGGGAAATATTAAACATTCCTTCAGGGTTTGTGGGAGGAAGAATTATTACTCACGAGAAATAAATTTCTCAGATACCCTACCAATCTTAATACTCTAGACTTGTCCTTCTGTGATCAAGATGTACCATGCATCAAAGTCCCACAGTCTTATCCAAGGCCAAAAGGGACATCACATACATTGATGTGATAAGGGAAGTAAACATTCCAGTAGATTTCTTTTTACTGGATCCAGAAATATTTCTGGAATCCACATCTGTATCAATCAGTGCAAGGAGAATAACGTTACCAGAATTACTTCAGACCTGTCCCCCTTAAATCACCACATCTGAACATAATAGAATTTTATTGGAGGTGGCAAGTTATGACAGATCAATCAATTCCAACCAGTTGATGGTTCTGTAAAGCCTGCAAGGTAAGAGTGGCTTTTATATTTTTTAACAATCACATTTTAAATGGCTATACAAGAACCTATACAAAATCTCTGATTTTGTTTCTTGGTTTACAATTCTAAAATATTTACCATCTGGATATTTAAGAAAATGTTTTCTGACCCTGTTTTAAAGCAAGATGGAAATGTTTACTGAATAAAAAAGTCAACTATCTGTATGCATTACAGATCTTGAAACTGATTTAAAATAGGGGTAAGAAAGTAAGAACCCAACCTTTTTGTTATATTGAACTTCAACAGCCTAATGTTATGCCTTAATTTATTCTTTTAGTATTTTTTTTATTAGTCAGAAGATAGAATTTGGGCTCTCTAAAAAGCGGTCAACATAACATTTTCCTCTCTATATTCTGAAGTGGCTCAAGCACATTAATGCAAAATGTGCGTGCCTTCTGAGGTGATATATTTGCTTTTATGGGGCAGTAGTGACTATTTTGTTGACTACACATCAATCCCCATACCCTGACTTTTTAAAATGGGCTATCTGGCAAGACTTGTATTGCTGTCTTAATTTAGTTTAACAGTGAAGAAGGGTGATATTCTGTAGCTATTGTAATTTTATTTCATTGTGATCCCAGAAAATTATAGGGGACAACTTAAAGGTAGTTTGGAGTTATTACTCTAAACTCTATAAATTATGTAAATTGCAAATGATGCATCTACTCTGTTGGTGGAAAAATCTGGAACTTCTCCATGTCTTCCACAGAATCAGTACTGAAAACAGTGAAAAAAAGGTCAACTAAATTACAGATATATAGCCCATGAACTAGAAAATCTGAGGTGACAGAGCTGTCTGCCCTATTTGCTTTCACAATTTTATTCATGTGTCAATCTTCACTCAGGTCAAAAATACAGGCTTAATATACTTAGACTATTCTTTGTATAAGAATTCAACATAAAAAATAGAAATCAACCCAAGAAATACAGTCTAATTATACATATAATAAAGTGCCTAAATGGTCATTCAAGTTAGACTAATCAAATCTTTGTCACTCACAAGTATAATTCTAAGAATTTTCAAATTAAATGCATATATAGGCATACACATATATATGTACATATACATATGTATTGCTAAGATTTGTGTTCTCAACCTAACCTCAATCATAAAAAATATAATTTCCAATTTATAGTGTATACATATCTGCATTCATTTATTCTTCATAGTTAATATGGATACAACTTTATTCTTAATATATATTATTTGGAATCAACATGTAGACTTACTAAAAAATCAAGAACTGTTAGATTAAGTTTCTTCTAGACTTAGCCCTTTGTCTTTCTCTATCACAACAAGGATACAATAGAAGTTAACACAGAAAATGCTTATGACTCAGCCAGAAAAGATTTTCACTAAAGTAACAAAAATGCTACATATAATATGTTACATCTAAACTGTGGAATTAAATGGTTAGGACTGGCTTGAGATATAATCAAAGTAATAAGAAGAACGGCAGATGTTTAGCAATTTTTAAGACACAACAAATTCCAAGAGATAGCAACCTGAAGTATGGATATTGTCTGAATAACAATAATTTTCCTAATGGAGATAATAGGATAAAACAGTAAATTGAAAACAAACAAACAAACAAACAAAAAAACCACAATGCCATCTGCTCTGAAATGTAAAGGACATAAAACTGTGATTCAAAAAAATACTAACACAATTCTGGAAACCAGAAAGCAGACTTCAAGGAAACTTCTCAACATGCTAAGCAATGTGCATAGCCTAATTTCAAACAACTAAGCATGAGGAAGACTTCTCTCTCTCAAATTTGTTATCATTATACCAAAAAGACCACAACTTTAACTCTTATCTAGAATTCTGATAATTTTACTTTAAAATTCTGACCAATTTTACTTTAAAAAGCTCTTAGTTCTTTAGTGTTTTGGACCTACTACAGAGTATAAAGTTTGACTAGTAAGTTATATCTGACTGTATGTAATATGAGAAACATTAAATTAGATTAATTACCAGTTATACTTGATTGTATTAGCTGTAAATTTTAAAAACTCATGTGGAATTTTAAAAGAAATATCCTGAAAAGAGGTATATACAAATTTTGTAATACCCTTTCCTTGCTTTATCAAGGGGATACTTACTTTTCACATGCGCTAACTGACAAATAATTCCCTGGATGTGACTGATCAGACTAGAAGGTGTTAGTCCAATGATTGTGCTAAGAAAACTGAAGTCCTGTTCCTGAGACTTAGGTAACTGCAGATGATATACTTTTAATCTAAAGGAATATAAATAGGGGCTGCAAAGACTCTATTTAGGGCCCAGAGAAATAAAACACAAAAATACACTTTATAAAAAAGAACACAGAAAACAGCAGCCAAGATATCTAAGTTTCCAAAGTCCCGTTCCAAACTATTGTTACAATTCCTACAGATTATTTCTATAGGTAATCATATGCTTATTTCACAGAAGTAATAAGCATATATTAATATAAAACAGATTTCTACTTGTGCTTCCTCAAGATTTAGCTGACCTATAACTGGTAACTAAAATGTCTCTGAGACACTGACTCATTTGAACAGGATGAAATTATGGATATAATTTGAACTATAAAAGATAATTTGGACAATTACTTTTAAAAGCAGTCTAACACCTTTGTACTAGTAGAATATACCACCTAAAAGACCATTAATAAAATCCTTATAATGAGCTAACACATTTTCCAAAGTTAGCAGACTCATCACTTTTCAATGTGAGAAATAAGCCCATTAAATGTCAATTACTATTGACACAATTTCTCTTGACTCACAATATAAATAAATCCGTCGAATGAAGAACATATGGATAATCAAAAAAATTGTTTCACACTTTTAACAAATTTTTACTAGTGACAAGATAAACAGTCATTTTATATATGAAAAAAGTACTCCTGAAACTTTTTGTTTTTGTATTAAAAATACCATATGCAACTGTGGCTTAGCTTCTATTTAATAATGACAGCAGACATGGAAGTAGTAATAAAATACAGAATGCTAAGGCTGACTTACAATCATAAAGAAAAAATTGCTGCAAAATGAATCAAGTCCTCATACCTCTTTCATTTATCTTTTAGTAATCTTATAAAGAAGGGAGATAAAACAGGTTGGTAGATGAAATAAGTATATTTTGTATAAGAACTTTACTCCCAGTGAAAGTGGATTTTTTTTAACAAGTTGATTATTATTCCCTATTTCTAATAAGTGTCCTTTCCCTGAATATTGCTTATAGGCTCTTCCAGATCCAGATGCATCCTCCACCCTGCTATGTGTCCTTGGAAAATCACCTATATGGAATATATCAGTGGCTTCTTTTGTGCTTGTTTTTATTGGTTTGCTCAATGGGAGGCCCTGGAAGAAGCTGGTGGGTAGCAAAGTAAGGAATATGGGTTATATACACTCTCTGTCAAAGGCTATCAGTGCTGCGAAGGCTTTTTTCCCAGTTGCCTCTCCTGGTGCTGGTGACCTCCCTCCTCAGGCTCACTGATGATATCATCTCTCCACCTGCTGCTGTACTATTTCACCTCTTGATTTCCTTAAGCCTGCCCACACCTTTCTCTATAATTTCTTTATTAACTTTCTTCAAATTACTCAATTTGAGTCAGCTGTGTATTGCTGAGATACTAACACAAGGCCTTCCTCCACCTCTGGAACAGCTCCTTCAAAAGAAACCAAAGCCTTGTTAAAAACTGCCAAATAACTTTGCTACCTAAACAATTCTGTGCAGTACAGGTTACCTGTTCCTTCTTCATATTCCTGCTACATTCAACAAACACTGTGAACAAGCAGTTCAATTTTTTCTTCCCACTGAGCTCTATTACATGGGTACTATTCTAAGAGGCTCTTGCTTAAACTTATTTCTCCACTCTTTCTCTTGTAGGACTCTGCTTACTCCAAATATATGGTTAGTATGTCTATGACTTCCCACAAGATCTATCTAATCCTTTAGAAATCTAATCTCTTTCATAGTCTAGTACTGTATTTCCAATTGGTGATTTAAATTAAACGTCCTTCTCTCATATCAACTTCAAGGCACAGGAAACCAGTACTTTTCTCTCCAGTTCTTGCTTCTTTCATTAATTTTACCACCATTTTCTAAAATCATTCTAACATCAAATTTATTTTCAAATAGCACAATTCCCTCATTTGTTGCTTCATCTTTTTCTTCCTTTTTCATTACTGATGCCACTAAATTAGTTTAGGATCATTACTGGTAATTGTATTAACTTCCAGATTGGTATTCCCTACAGTATCCAGCATAGTCTTAATCACATTGCATCTCAGGATTGGTTAAATTAGTAGTTCAAAACAAATTATAAGGTTATTAGATACAAAAAGCCATCTAAAAATTTAGATATTTAAAGAGAAATACATAGTACATTAGTTTGAAAAGATAAATATGGGAAATACAGTGCTCGTACTAGTAGTCAAAGCACTGTGTCAGGTACTACTTCTACATAGGATCTTTAAATATTTACTAAACAAACAAACAAACAAAAACTTGTAGAGGAACTATTAATACCCATCTATAACTGATAATTCAATTGAGGTTCTGGGAAATTAAATTCAAGGTCACAAAACCTGAGAGTGCAGTGCTCTATATTGAAAAGCAGGTCTATTTGTGTTATAATATTCACAATAAACCTGAATTTCACATTTATCACCCATCTTTAAGCAAAAGACTATTCTGGCTTATAAAAATATTCTGTACTTTTATTTGTCTGTGGAAGACAGTTAATGGCATTAACTGTGAATGGATTCCCTCCCACACTCTGCAGCCTTTTTTTGATTAGCAGCCTTAGTCAGAGAAGAGCACTCATAAAGAAGACAGCAGTATGGTGTACGCATTGTAAAAGAGTTTAACCTAACTAAGGATGTTGTCAATTGTTCAGAAAGTGCTTTTAGGATCAAATGGAAACCATGGCTTCCCCAGAAAGATATACTAAGCAAGAAAACAATGGGGCCCAATACCATCTAAGTTGGGTTTAAATAGCAAGATTTTACTAACATTATAGTCATCATATAAACCAGTACTGGGGACTAGCAGCCCACATGGAAACTAGGGAATGGGAGATTGGAAAGGTGACAATTGGTATCTACTGGTTCATAACTTGGATTAAATATAATCCCCTCCCCCATCTATTTCAGGATCTCTCAATTTAGTTAAACCATGTCTCAGTAAGAAATTGGAAGGATTCATTAGTCTAGAAGTCATTTAATAGCAATGCATATGGTGTTTAAGGTTGTATATACCCTAAGGACAAAATGAGATTTTGTTGATGAGAACATATTGTGAATATGAAGGAGAAAAACATAACTGAAAACCAGAGTCATACAGTTAAGCTGAGTAGTTAAGATTATAAAATGCTATTTCTCATTAAATCCTCATGAATAAAATGACTCATGGGAGGCAAATAACATATTCTTCCAAAATGAAGGGAATTTTTATAGTTTTTCAAGAACCCCATAAATGCCATAGGATATTTTCAAAACAGATTAGTGATATACACACATTGCTCTTAAGCTTAGCAGAAAGTCTACTTAGCTTAATATTTACTCTTGACAGAGCAATAAGACATTATTTATGTAACAGTGCAGCAGCTGTACCTACAAAATAAGCAATAAATCTGTAGATTTTTATTCTAGCTTACCTTGATTTTTAATTTAAAATATAAATTGTCTTTTTAAAGCAAAAATACCTAAATTTTTGGATGGTCTGTGAGTTAAAAAAAATTTTGAGAAGCCTCTCAATATACATGTGATAAAAATCAAGCAGTGCTACATTGTATTATTTAACAAATACATACAAGCTTGTACAAAAAGAAATCATAAAGGATGGGAAAGATGAGAGTTTAAATCTTTAAAAATTTTTTGAAACAATTTTTTAAAATAATATTTTAATTACCAATTATGCAAATGTCTTTTAGCTCAGTTAAAAAGTTGGTTTAAATATTCTAAAAACTTTGATGTACAGATTTGAGTGTCTAATCCTAAGTTCATTTTCTATAGCTGGTTCCAAAGGCTGTTTTAACTGAAAAGAATTTTACACAGATTAGAGTCACTGGCCAAAGTGATCGACTAGCAATACTTATGAAATCACAATACTTATTTTTAATGTAACTTACTAAATATGCTAAGATTTTAGCTAAAATTCTGCTGGTAAAATGGTATCTAAATGTTCTCACAAACTTATTAAGGGCATTACAATGAAATGTTTTTTATAGGTTGAAATACCAGCTAAATACAAATTAAACAAGATTCTTCATAGATTAGACAATTCTGTTAGCAAATTTAAGAGGTATGTAGATAATCATGGTTGGGTTTTAAAAATTCCAAGATTTGAAAATCTGCAAGTTCAAGTTACCTCTGAAGAACAACCAGTCTGTACCTTTCCTCTCTCAAGCAATTAATAGTTTCACATATTGCCATTAGGTATATGCCAATAAAAATGGTCATTTGAAATTTCTTATTTCTGTAGTTATTTGAGAAATTACCAGTTTTTTTAAAAACAAATAGTGCTATTTTCACTGTCAGACAAATTAATTTCTGATAAAACATCATTAATGTTTATCGAAGTATAGCAATTCCAACATTAATGTAAAATTGACATGTATTTCAAATTAATATTGTAGCTACATTTTACTGCTTTACAGAGAATGACAGTAAAGCACCAGGCAGTTATTTTTATTATAAACAAGATTTAACCACATTTATTATAAACAAGATTTAAACCACATCAATGAATTTGAATACATGCTAACAATTCTTTATAAAATTAATTCAGGAAAATCAGAAAGCAGCAGTTTTAAGAGCAGACAGCCACTCAATAGCATTTCTGGCACTTTATCCTTGGTTGTGTCTAACCTTTGCTCCATGCTTGTGCAGAACTTCCAGGACATCATTGTGAGCTCGTTCTGCTGCAACATGCAGAGGTGTCATGAAACTATGGAGAAAACAAAAAGGTCATTTGCTACCTTTCACAGCACTGTCCCTTTAAGAATTGTGTGGCTCTTTACATCATTACACTTACTCTTTGTTTTTCTCATTAACATTAGCTCCTTTTCTAAGTAACAGTTCTGTCACTTGTTTTCGTTTAGGATGCAGAGAAGCCACAGCACAGTGCTGTAAAGTAAGAAAGACTAAGTTAATAAAGTAAAACTTACATTTAAAGTATATTCCTGAATGAAATGGCATATGCTGACTATTTTGAATATTACTATCGCAAAGACTATCAGCACACATGGATACTTGCACAATTTGGAAGTCATCAAAATTCCTCCTACATAAACCAGAAGTACAAAACTGTAAGTCTTTAAAACAAGGTGAATGATGCTCTTAAATATTTAGAAAAGACTTCCTTTCTTTTCCTTTATCCAATAAGTAATTATTCAGTATGTATTTATTTGCAGGTATCAGTAGGTCTTTTCAAAGCTTTTCAAAGCAATTTATAAATAACTCAATCTTCCAGTGGGCTAAATAAATATTTATCTACATAAATCAATATTCTCAAACTCTTCCACAGAGATACTCCTAACATTACAGGCAAATAGTCCACATGCCTTAGTTCAGCCAGAAGGTAATAGATTTGAAGGAGTTTAAAGAGAAAAGTATTCTTACAAATTTTATGTTTTGTTCCAATGCACAGCTTTTTATTCAACTTTATTTAATATTAATGTCTGTATTACAATTTAGAAAACAGACAACTAATCAGTGAATAAAGCAGGTCTGGTTTATTTTGTGGTGCTGAGTATCTCCTGTCATAAAGGTATGTATTTTGAATATATATGAAGCTCAGTTCAGAGACATATCAAAATTTACAATCAACGGCCCATTTCAGTTTGGTGACACTTTTAATGTGTTCACTGACTGGAGTTTCACCTTTTCATGTTATACATATGTGAAAATGTTAATTGAAGCGTAGTAGGGGTCTATGACAGAGGCATCACATGTACTTAAACTCTGAATTGAGCAACAACACATTTAAAAAATATATCGTCAATGACAAGGAAAATCATCTTTCTGAAAATGCAACAGAAGAAAAAACAGTTTTAACAACAACCCGTATAGTTTGCAAAATTCATACTCTTTCCTTTTTTTGAAAATGAAAGTAGTAATTCTTTGAAAATAATTACTGAAAAGAAACTATATCTTTAAAAATACTTTAAAAACTGTTTGTAAACTTTGATATGGTTCTCAACTGGGCTTCATATATATTCAAAATACAAATATATTATTTATCTAGAAACCGTAAGAAAAAGAAGATACTGTAATGAAAATTACATATTTGAATTTTATGAAAACATTTGTTACAAAGATTAGAATATAAATATAATCCCCATGTCAAAGCTGAGCAAATGTCTAAAACCTAACCCCTGAAAAGAATCATCCCCTGAACCAAATTTAAAAATCAATGCTACTAACATTAAAATGTAAATTCTTGGCACATCAGATAGGAGATATTTTTAGGGTTTTGAAATGAAAATCTTATTTTGTCCTTACACAACTATTACAGACGGAAGGAATGGATCAACAATAAAATCTTACCAGTGCAGTTTCATGAGACTGTGGTTGTTTGAAATTAATGATTTCCAAAGCCAGTGTTTTTTTAACTTTGGCTAAATCTGCTTCTCTGGCTGCTTGTAGTAGAGAATGACCTTTAAATTCATCTGTTATGAAAAAAATGGTTGACAAAAAAATATTTTAAACATAAAAATCATTAGCATGAGTATAAATACAATTGAGAGCAATCAATTTTACATATTTCTCTATTTTACTAAGAGCAACATGATATGATGGTTAAAGGTGCAAAGGATAAAGGTATAGCTGGATGAAAAATTCTGAAATATGTATGCTCTGAAATGATGATTGTTTCAAACTCAGTGTTCATAAAGAAACACATTTATAAAAATACTCCAAAAGAGAATCTGCTAAAGATTCTGTGAATGTTTTAGCACTGGAAAATATTATATCTCTTAAAGAAAAAAGAAAAAAAGAATCCACATACTTTCATTATTAGATGAAAATTCAAGTAGCAAAAGGATATGCTGAATTAATTTTTCTCTATTATTATTACTCTTGCTGCTATGAAGGTTACCATGACTAAATATAATGGCACAGAAATTTTGAGAATTATTTACAAAATATTAATAGTGATTAAGTCTTAACACAAAAGATGTAAAAAATAAATTGTGGGGGACAGCAAAAGCCTGAAAATTGTTTCAAAATCAATTAATGTTTATCATTCGTATAAGCAACTAAGACTTTTCAAAAAGCATTTCTAAATGTTTGATTAAAAATATCTAAAATTTAAAAATTCAATACTACTTATTAAAAACTGATTATTTTATGGTTGGTTTGTATTTTGAAAACTTATTAACAAAAAGCTGAAAATTGCTTTAAGAAGATGTATGACCAAATATACTACGTAACAATTCTGGGCCTCTCTCATGTTTAGGTCTTTGTAGTTATCTTCCTGGTACTGAATACTTTCCCTTCTTCTTCCCTCAAGGGCCCCATCTCACAACTGTACATAACACAGGTTTTATTAACCACTCATTGTTCAAGTTCTCAGTTTCAATACTCTAGATAAGCCTCCTGATGTTCCCTTTTTATTGGATTAGGATTTGCTTTTATGAAGTTTCATTTCGCCTTCTATCACAGGGTACACAACAATATTATCTTATTTGAAGTAGTAGTACCACACCTAGTACACATGCTGGGCATATGCAGTTGTATGAAATGTTTGTTTCATGAATGTTGAATATTTATACAACAAGTCATGGTAAGTTAGGAGGAAAAACCCAATTTTGTATACTTCTTGTTCAGTGATACTTTATCATTGCTAGATTCCTCAAAGTACAGGCAGTTGAAACTTTAGAAGCAGAAGATCAAAATCAGATGAAATAAAATGTATTTAATAGAATGTATTTAAATAGAATTATAGATGAATATCAAAATAAGAACAATTCTATCTTTTTAAGTATGTCTTTAAGTTTAGGAAAGGTTCTTAGAAGAAACTTAAATGTTAGGCAAATTTGTGAAAACATACTATTGTATGTTTAATGTATAGTATTGTAGTACTAAGGAAACTTAAGAAATGATGATGTAATAATGCAGTTTGAATATGATATTTTCTCAAATAACAAGTAGATTCACATCTTTTTTGCTCTTTAGAAAGAGGGTAAAGATGTCTGCCCATATTGATTTTCAAATTTCATTTTACTGATGAATACTCATGATTTGAAAAAAAAAAATCCAGAGAACAGAAGTTCATTCAACTATACAACTATCTAAATGCAAATTTTCATAAAGGTTGTTTTTAGAACCTACAGTAAGTTAAGAAGTTAAAAAGAATGAAGTAAAACTGTTATTCAGACTCACCCTGAAAACTCAATATTTATAAGATGTCTTAAAGGTTTCTCTTTCAAAATGCATTTTGAAGAAAGAATGAAAATAACTTTTAAAAAATTTTAATATGTGCAAATTATCTTGTTCATCTGTTTTCATGAAAATGAAAAACAGCAAAATAGGGAAGAGAGAAAGATGTGTGAAATGAAAATATCACAAACATAGGTATGATAAAAATACTATTATTTCCTATAGTTTGTACAGCCTTTTAAATATTTATTAACATTAAGATTTAATGTCACATTGGAACCAGACCAGTGAAATAAAAATCTCAAAACTCGTAATAATCATTATTTGTAAAATGTTAGAAGGAGAAAAAAGTCAAATGGTGACGTGAGGATAGAGTTGAGCTCAGGGTATAAACTAAGGAAATTAGAAAATGAAAAAAAAATTAGAAATTTTGAATTCAATTCAATTTAATAAACTTACTAGTCAAAAAGTATGCATGAAGCACTGTGCTGAATTGAAGGTAAGTAAATATATAGGCAAATGTTAATATCAATAATTTTTTTCTATTAAATAACAAGTCATTGTTCAGTAAAGAAGACAAAGAATAATAAAACCAAAGGGCTTTTTGTGAATTTAAATTTTACTGGAAGATAGACAATACACACAGGAAAATGAACTATATAATGCAAGACAACATATGGCGAAAGCTGTAACAGTGTGAAAGAGAATAAATGCGCTACTATGAGGATTCATTGCTAAGACAACAGCCCAGTTATAATCTGGTGTGTGGGGGTTGTAAACAAGTAGATAGCATCTCATTCAGTATCTAAATTATGTTTAAGTTTCCACTTAAATAGATCAAATTGTAAGAAATTCTTCCTATTTTACCATAAACTAGTTTAAAACCTGTTTAAACTTAAGACGTTAGCATTATTTTGAATGTGTCTTTTTCTTAAGCCATTGTTTAAAGAGTTTCTTAGAAACTTAAATTCACAGATCTGACTCTTAGAATATGAACTATAACAGGGAATGCTAATGACAGGATCAGTTAAAAATTAAGTAGATGAAGACTAGCTAAATTTAAACCTGAAATTGTCACATGAAGATTAAACATATCTCAAATTTGGATGTGATAATTAAACATAACATGCTATCCTTATGAGATCCTGGAACACATAAGAACTTTAGGTAAAAACTAAGGAAATCCATTTAAATTGTGACCTTTTGTTAGTAATATATCAAAATATTGACTTATAATTGTGACATATGTACCATACTAATGTAAGATATTAATAATAGGTGAAACTGAGTATGGGAATTTATGGGAACTATCTATACTATATAACTTTTCTGTAAATTTACAACCATTCTAAAGTAAAAAGAATGTAAAAACATGCATACATGAATATGAAATACATATCAGGATTTGAGATTATTTCCAGCAAATCATGAAGATGATTTTATTTAAATTTGGGCAAGAGATTACACTTGCTGTAATAAACATGAGAAATAAAAACACAGTTGTGCAACCTGCAGAACTCAGGAAATAATGAGCGCTCAATAATGTTATCATCTTTTACTACCAAAGCACAAGAATATAAATTTATATGCTGCTATATTACAGTTCCTGGCACACAACAGCAAATCAATAAGTGCTATTGATTGACTCATCCTCATTAACCTTATACATGAACTAAATTAGGCTGTAATAAATACAAAAATGTATACCATCTGTATATAAGATAACCCATTCTTGCAGAGAAGTGTATGACTAGAAAAAAGGAGTTTAGAAAAAAACTATCATAGAAAGTTTAGAATATACCATGAACCAGTATATGTGTGAGAACAGAAGAAAATTATCTCTATGTTAGGAAAAAACAAAAGTGAGATAGAAAGTTCAAGTTACAACAGCCACATTGAAGTCAGGATGTAAATACATACAAGTCAGTCTTTCCCGGAGCTCAGGAGTTGGAGCCATATCCACAGCACTTTTGCCATGGCAGTTGACTAGTGTAGGATCAGCACCATGGCTAAGTAATAAAGAGCAGACTTCTACACGATTCTTGGAAGCAGCCTCATGGAGTGGAGTAAACTGCCAAAGATCCATAGCATTGACACAAGCTCCATGCTGAATGGAGGAAAACAAGTCTTAGATTAGTAATCATTTTTTTTTTTTAAGATTAGTAATCATTTTGCTAGATCAAATAAAATTTGGAAAACATTTATTTCACTGTGAAGTTCAGTTATTTATAGTTCTTTGAAATGTCAATGTGTTTTAATTTCATATTTTAAAACCTATTTATTTATTTATTTGTTTGTTTGTTTTTTGAGACTAAGTCTCACTATGTTGCCCGGGGAACTGCAGACTCTAGATGCCTGGGGTACCTGGACTCAAGTGATCCCTGCCTCAGCCTCTCAGGTAGTTGGGATTACAGGCACATGCCACCATGCCCAGTTATTTTTTTGAGACTAGGTCTTGCTATCTTGCCCCGGGCGGATCTCGAACCCATGGACTCAAGTGATTCCTAGTCTCAGCCTCCCGTCCTAGGCTGGAATTAAAGGCAAGTGCCACCTCACCCAGCTAAAACCAATTTAAAGTAAATAAACATTTAAAAGATTTTAAGGTAATAGTAGTATTTTTAAAAATTATCTTATTCCCATAAAAATCTTTTTTTAAAAAAAAGAACAGGTTTATTAGGAAAAGGAGAGAATGAGATACAGTGACAACATATAACCACAAGTATGCATAAAAGCTGTCTTAAAATTCTTATTTGAAAAAAAAAAATCTTATTTGCCCAAAAAAAAAAAAAAAAAACATGAAAACTTGAGAAGTTAATGAAAAAATGTAATGATATTCAGTAATTTCAATTTCTCTTACCTTTAGTAGCAGTTCTGTGACCTCATAATGTCCATATGAACATGCGTTATGAAGAGGTACAAGTCCACTAAACAAAAAAAAATTAAAATTAAAATATTTTAATTTCAAAAAGTTGATGTGCTTTAAAAAATGTTTAGCACTCAATGTTAAGAAACACAAATCTTAAAAAATCCTAAGAAAAACATATTTTAAAATATTTTAAAGTACTTAGAGAATGCAAAGGATATATATATAGCTATATTCAGTTTATTGTGTGTATATAATTCTTAAATATCATGATAAAAATACCAATTAGAAAAACATTTAGATAAAAGCAAATGTGCTAATTGAAAATTGCATGCTTTATATTCAAGTATTTACAGAGAATAAATGTTAATTGGTAGTAAACCAAAATGTTCCATTTTATTTCACACTCATGGTAATAAATATCCAAATAGTTATAATTTGTGCATTAAAGTATCATTCTAAATGAGTCAGCGACCCCCTTTTTGTGGTGTACTTCTCTTGAAGACTCACCTACTGTACACCCATCTGTTTTCAGACATGCATAAAGAAACAGATGTACAAGAGCATCAGGCACGTGTGTGCCCCTATTCTATTGGGACACCATTCACATATGGCACAAAACCTGCCACAAGCAAGAGAGAAACAGCACCAAAAAGAGAAGATTTGAAATAGATGGGTTCCCATTTTGATAATGGTTTGGTTACAGTGTTCTTCCTCTACTTCTTTATTCCCTAACGTAAGAGGAGGAAAATGAAAGAAACCCTCTTTCAGAGTTTCTCTTCCTTATATGAAAATTATAAGAGTGAAATATGAATTTACCTGAGTAGTATGCATTATCTTTTAGATCTTAGGATGGAATAAATGTTAGCCCATTAAATAGGACAGAAGATCTGATTCACAAGTCCCTGGAAACTGGATAGGAACTGTTGCAAAGTTTTCCAAAATTCATCTATTATAAAGTAAACAACATATCATCCTTTCTTGGTTCCCTCTCACCCCACTCTCATATTAACTTTCATAATGATATTTTAGGATTTCTCATTTTAGATGCCCGAGATTTATGAGGGAAAAAAAATCAGATATTACATACTTATTATTTTGGTTTATTAATGAGATATCCTTTCATACTTAATAAATGATAGCTTTGCTACTAGATTATCAGAATTTTTAATTTGTTAGATGTGTCTTTCTGAAATACAACTTGAGTTGAAAAACAATTGCAACTGAGAAACAAATTTTAACTTAAAAAATAGAACTTCAAAAAAATTAAACTAATTTGGAAATTATTATGTAAAGCACCCTTAATAGGAAGGAACATCAATGTAAAGTCAAATTAAAGTGGGAAACATTCTTAAAATGCTCCACAAGCTATGCAGAAATGGGACATATTACTTTCTTGATCTAGAACTCAGAACTGTATGTTGAAAACATCATAATAATTCATGAACAAAACCACTGAAGGAAATAAATTGATGCACTTACCCTTTGTCTTTTGCATGAACATCAGCACCATGCTGAAGAAGCAGCTGAACTATCCGAACCCTGTTGTAGCCTGCTGCAAGATGTAAAGGAGTAGACTAGAAAAGAGAAAAACATAACCCCTTCTTTAGGTGGAAAAAACTTGCTTTGTCACTTAATTTGCATCCTTTTAGATTTAAACAAAATTAAAAGTTAACATACACAGAAAATACCAAGCTAAAGTGCCAAAAATCTACATTTCATAATTGCATCAGAGATAATTCACTCACCTCTGCAGTAAACGCTAATTTTAGTGCCATCTATCTAATTTTCCTACTGGTTTTTCAAGTCTTCGATAATCAAGAATACATCACCTACTCCACATTATTTTTTTCTATCTTTCCAAACATGAAACACTCTCACTGTTTTGAGAAGTCATGTCAGAGCTCAAATTTCTCATATCTGAAAATTTTCTGCCTTATCCTACTTAAGTCCTATCCATGTACCTTTTAAGTTAAGTTCTAATTTTTAAATCCCAGTTCTAGCTCTCAGAGTCAGCTCTCAAAATTTCTCTTAAATAGGAAATATGAAAAAAGCATCTCTAAAGAATTATTTGAAGAAACATTAGTGAAAACAAAAAGGACATGGACCAGGTTCATTTGATACGGCTGCTAGTAATGGGTCAAAACTAATGGCTATATTGGATGCAATGTGATCCAGCAAGCATCTAATTCTTCTATTTTATGTACTATATACGTAGTATCAATATAAGAGGAAAACAGTTTATCTCAAGCAATTTCTGTGACAGTTTGATTTGAAACAAGTTATTAAAAGATCCTCTGCTCAAATTTACTATAGTAATTACAATAATCAAGTTTCTCATTTTTAAAAACCAGAAAGAACATTACTTTAATGAAAAATTTTTCTGCAACCATTAGCAATTTTTCCACCCTTGTTCATTTACATTTTTTAAGTACTATCACAGTTTTTCACAGAGGGTTTAATATACTTCAATGTACTCTCATTTTCCCTATCTTCTATTTGGACCTTGGGATTTAACAAAATTTTCAATTTATTTCTTTCACATATTCCAAATGTCAAGATACAAAAGATTACTAAATACTGTATTATCTATTTCTGCTTTCAAGGTACTTCATATATTTTAATATAGTCTGACAGTCTCCAAGTTTAGGAAATATCTCTGGGCAGTAATAGCTAATACTGAGGAGTATTGTGAATAGGAATCCAGGAAACCTGATTACACTCCTGGATTTTATGAATCCCATGCAAGTTGTATTACCTACGTATCTCAGCTTCTTGAAATATAAAATGAGATAAAGTAACCCATCTTAGCTATCTCAACATACAGAGATAGTTTTCTTTAATATACACTTTAAAAGTACAAAATGTCATATACAAAACACAAAAGTATACATATAATATATATAAATTAAAACTATCTTTTATCTGCAGATGGCATCCAATTTTGTTTCAAGATACATGTCAATGTAACTGTAAATGATACCTTAAAGGAATATCAAGTTTCTTTCAGGATTACTATCTCCTTCTACTCTTTTAAAGATGCTGGGTTTCACGTACTTCTGGATTGCATTGTTTGAGAATAGAAACTGCCCATCATCCTCATCTTTGTTTCTTTACACATGCTTCTCCCTCTGGACTTTAATACTCATACTCTTCTCCAGAGTTTGCTGAGCTTCTCGAATCTGTTGTTTATGCTTTCTACCAAATTTGAAAAACTTTTAACTATTTCAAACATTTCTTTCTGTCCCTTCTCCTACCATTCTCTCAGGAACTCCATTATAAATATATTAAGTTGCTTTCAAAGTTTACTTCAAGTTTTATTAAGTAGAACCAAAGTAGCCGTTAGGACTAATTTTCTGCTTCTACTTAAGTATTGATCTTTTGAGTAGCCTTTTAGAGTTAATTAATTATACTGTGGGTGGTGGGCAGAATAATTACATGCTTCATATGAGTTGTTAGGATTGTGCCTTGATACTTTCGGGTAGTTCCTTGATCAGCCCCGAGTAATTTTCCCTTATACCTGTGTTAGTCAGTACTCAGCTCAAGACACGAAGCCTTTTTATAGACCTCTCAAGTTTTGTACTTTATGCAGCTCTCCCTTCTTTGATCTTCCACCATATTCTCAACAATCTTGATATCTGAAAAGTCTAATTCCATCATCTCAAATCAAGAAGGCTACTGAGTATCTCCCTGAATTAAAGTTTGGAAATTGTCAGGAGCAAGCTGCACTTATCACACAGCCAACTTTCACAAAAAAAAATTTTTATGGAGGTAACATTGGTTTACATACTGTAGGTAACTGAGAAGTACAGGATCATACCTTTTCACACCTCACTTGATTCATGCCTATTTCTCAGGAACTACTGCCATGCACTTCCTGAGGAACAATTTCTGCAAGGCACTACTATACACATTTTGTCTGGTTTCATATTGTTTCAGAAGGAAGGCAAAATTTGTCCCAGTTACTCTATCTTACTCACTTTGAGGACATAACTGAACTTAACACCACACACAATTGAGAAACCTATTCCTGAGTCTATGCTTTGCATGACTGACTGTACAATGAGTCAGTAAGCTCTTACAGGACACAGCTGATATTCAATGCCATATGGAAAAGGCAACACCTTTATTATTGATGCACAAAAGGATTTCCTTTTTCATATTACCACTCACATTTTATTTGCATATAGTTTATTCAATAAATTTGCATATGTTATTCTCAAAAATGAAAAAAGCTCCTAAGTGAAAAATACATACACACATTGCTTACTTAGGACAGAATATAAGAAAAAAATATATAGCTTCTAAATTTTTAAAAAGACCAAAAAGTGGGGCATAGGGATGGTTCAACATCTGAAAATCAATCAACATAATCCACCACATCAACAAAGAGAAAAACAAAAGCCAAATGATCATATCAATAGATACAGAAAAAGCATTTGATTGAAAGCATCCTCTCATGATGAAAGCCCTGGAAAAAATTGGTATGAAAGGAATATACCTCAACACAATAAAAGCTATATACAACAGACCCATAGCAAATATCATCCTCAATGGGGAAAATCTGAAACCATTTCAATTAAGGTCTGGAACCAGGCAGGGATGCCCAATCTCTCCACTCCTTTTCAACATAGTTCTGTAAGTCCTAGCTAGGGCAGTAGGCAAGAGAAAGATATAAAAGGAATCCAAACAGGGAACGAAGAAATAAAGTTATCATTATACGCGGATGATATGATACACTATGTAGAGAACCCAGAAAAATCGACAGAAAAGCTGATTGAAATAATAAACCGATTCAGTAAGGTAGCTGGATACAAAATCAACACACAAAAATCAACAGCATTCATATATGCAAAGAATCAATCAGAAGAAGAAGAAATTAAAAAAAAAACACCCCATTTACCACCGCACCAAAGACAATCAAATATTTGGGAATTAACCTAACAAAAGATGTAAAAGATCTATAAAAAGAAAACTATAAAACATTCTTAGAAAATGATGTCAAAAAAACGGAAAGACATTACCTGTTCATGGATTGGAAAAATCAACATTATCAAAATGGCCAAACTACCAAAGGCAATCTACAGATTCAATGCAATTCCAATAAAGATCCCAGTGACATGGTTTAAAGAGATAGAACAAAACTTACTGAAATTCATATGGAACAACAAAAGACCCTGAATAGCCAAAACCCTTTTGACAAACAGAAGAATGGAGGTATTACTATTCCAGACTTCAAATTATACTACAAAGCCATAATACTTAAAACAGCATGGTACTGGTACAAAAACAGACAGACCAATGGATCAGAATTGAACACCCAGAAATAAAAAACCACACATATATGGTCAACTAATCTTTGACAAAGGGGCAAAAAACATAACCTGGAACAAGGATAGCCTTTTCAGTAAATGGTGCTGGGAAAACTGGATCAAAACTTGTGAAAAAATGGACCAGGACAACACCCTCACACCCTGTACAAAAATTAACTCAAAATGGATAAAGGACCTGGAAGTGAGACCTGCAACCATAAAATACCTAGAAGAAAACCTGGGCAAAACCCTTCATGAATTTCACCTCAGAATTCCATTTGGGAAAACAACTATGGCCGGCAAAAAAATGAAGGAAAATAAACAACTAGGACTACATCAAACTAAAAAATTTCTGTTCAGCAAAAGAGACAATAAACAAAACAAAAAGAAACCCAACAGACTGGGAGAAAATTTTTGCCCTCCAGACAAGTGACAAAGGTCTGATAACAAAGATCCACAAAGAGCTACAGCTCAACAAATACAAAGCAAAAAACCCACTCAAAAAATGGGGAGAAGAACTAAAAAGACACTTCTGATCAAAGAGGAGATACCAATGGCTAATAGGTATATGAAAAAATGCTCCACATCACTAATAATCAGGGAAATGCAAATTAAAACCACACTGAGATACCATCTTACACCAGTAAGAATGGCCCATATAAATAAAACGGACAACAACAAATGTTGGCGCAGATGTAGAGAAAAAGGAACTTACACTGCTGGTGGGAGTGCAAACTGGTCCAGCCACTATGGAAGACTGTGTGGAGGACTCTCAAACAAAAGTGGACTTACCATTCGACCCAGCAATCCCACTACTAGAATCTACCCAGAGGACATGAAAACATTAATTCAAAAGGACAATTGTATGCACATGTTCATTGCCACTCTGTTTACAATTGTCAAGATTTGGAAACAAACCAAATGCCCCAAAACAGATGATTGGCTAAAAAAATGTTGTACATATACACGATGGAATACTACGCATCAATCAAGGAGGACAAACACATGTCATTCGCAGCAACCTGGGTGGAACTAGAAAGACTCATATTAGCAAAAATAAGTCAAAAAGAAAAAGAAGTACAGGATGGTCTCACTTATATGATGGATATAGGGAAAAACAAACAAATGAATAAGAAAGAATGAAAACACCCAATGGGACTGAACCATGGAGTGAGAGAGGAGGGGGAAGAAGGCAGGGGAGGTGAAGGGCACAAAAGATCAGGAGGGTTTAACAAGTGTTAGTGAAGTGGGAAAGCCCCGGGGTACACAATAATGGAATAATGTAATATAAATATAAGTATATATATATGCAAATTTTAAAAAATCAAATTAAATTTTAAAAGAAAAAAAAAAAAAGGACAGGATTATTAGGGAATTGAGAAAGAAAAAGAGAGCCCTTTGCATAGTGCCAGACAGGCAGGAGAGCTGCTTCTCCCCAGTGTAGAAATTGTACTGATTTTTTTTCTTTAATTAATTAATTTTTTTATATATGTGTTTCACATCTTTGTATTTCCTGGGGACAACCCACCACCTTCCCTCCTTGACCACTCCCTCCCATCTCCACCCCTCCTCACGCCCCCACATACTGATCCCTTTTATGGAATTTTTATGTACATGTCTATGGCCTAAATTGTCAACCGGAATAAATTTTATATAAAAAAAAAAGACCAAAAAGTATTTACAATGCCTTGAAAGTGGTAATACATTTAGTTTATAAGCTTAAAGTTTACATAATTCAAGTAAATTAGAAGTCTCTGTAGTTGATAAGGTAGAAACTGGTAAGAGGCTTAAAAGCAGCTGTGAAAAATGAAGCTGAATAATGAGTGTTAAAAACCAAGAGGAAATTGAGGTTTGGGTTTGAAATTTGAAGTACCTATGTGATGCCCTAGTGGTAATTCTAGAACTCAGGAAAGGTAAAAGCTAAAAACAAACTTGGCTATCACTGATAGCCATGTAATATATATTGTAGTGTCAGCCATGTATCTGTAACTGTTAAGAGACAGCGTAGTAAAGAAGAAAGTTTCAATACTTCATCCAATGAGTGTTCTTATTCCTCAAAAAGAGTCCCTAAATGAATAATGAATTTCCCCCACCCCCTTCCCTCCTTCTAGAAGATAACTAGAAAAAGCACACATGCAAATCAAGTTAAGGGCTAACAAAAGGGAGTGGGGTCAAGAAAAAGTCTCAAAAGACCTGAGAATAAACAGAAATCAGTAAGGCAAAAGGGTGGGAAACTTCACCACAGGCAGTATGAAGAACACATATTAATACGTAGTAGAAGTGGTATATTTGACATACTAATGGAAAAACAGTATTGATTAAGAGCATGGAGGAGACACTAAGAATGCTGAGACAGACCTGAAAGAATTTAATTTGCAAATTACTAAAATTGGAGTTTTGGCAAGATCACAACTGTTACTCTAGAGTTAATAAATTGGGGAGAGAGGGCAAGAGAATATGCAGGAAGATATGCAGGAAGATACTGCTGAGCCATCCAGGAGAGATGATGACAATATTAATTAGCAGGATGGTAGCAGCACTTAGGTAGAGCTATAAGGGTGGGTGATTTTACAGGGAGAATGAGTATAGAACAAGCTGGATGACCTTGTCAAGTAGTCATTCTAAGTGGATGCTAATTATGTACACTACACAGTATCACTTGAAGACACAGAAATCCATCAAATGCATGCAATAAATTTGAGGAAATGGTAGCAGGCAAGAAGAAAAAGTACTAATTGAGAACAAAAGATGATTTGAACAAGTATACATTATTAAGAGCCCAGAGGTTTTTCCCAAGAAAAATACTTCAAAATTAAACATTATAAACCAAATGCTATTTTTTGATGGAAAGCAATTAAAATAATGTGGCCTAGGAATAAATTTACCACATTATGCCAACTTTCCACCTCAAATGCCAAATGGCAAGTAATGATAAAAGTAATTTGCTAAATGCTAAGACAATTAAGAGAGCAATTTCAATTTTGAAAAAATAAAGCAGACCCATTTGTAAAATATTCACACATGTTACTTGACTATATTTTTGTTTTGTATTGTAAACTAGTAAACACAAGAAACTGGCAGTTAAGACATTATTATACACAGGATAGCAATCACTGCCAGTTTGTACAACTCACATTTATTCTTGAAACAGATTTTTTTTTTTTTTTTTTGCTTGGGAATATTTTAAAAGTCAAACAGAGAGAGTGAAAAGTATAGAATAACTGTAAATACAAAAAACTCTGCCTACAAATCTATCAAAACATTCTGCTATAGGAGCAATATAATTATTAATATTTTCACATTATCAAATGTTTACTAAAAAAACTCTTACTTAAAGAAATCCTGCAAATCAAAGTTTTCTTATAATAAGGCCATGAGAAAAAAAATTCACTTACATATTATGATATATAGAAAGACTGATAGATTTATCTTTCTTTGCCTGTTACAATATAGACTTGCAGTGTAAAGAATCTAAAGTAGTAGTATCCCACACAATGACGTTTAACTCCGTAAGTTCAGGCAACACAATGTAAGGAAATGAATAGAGCAGTTTATCTTGGATTTGCATTCTTGCTTAGAAAATTCATAATATATATGGCTTTGGTTTAATTTTTGTGTTTCTCTGTGTTGACTTCCAATATCTTTAAAATGAGAACTACAATTCCTCCCATACAAGGCTTTCATAAAATTCATAATTTTATGAATTATAGAGAGACACACCATATACTATACTATATATAGACTAATACACTATAAATAGTATATACAATATAAACTACATAGAGTATGTCACAAAGGAAAAGCTCAATGAATAGTAGTTACTATCTATTATTACCTTATTAAAATTGTTATATATGTACTTAAGATGTTATTTCTTAATGATCATTTATTGGTCCTTGTTTTACATCAGTACTTCTTGATACAGCTGATCCTTTTTGAAATGTTTTCTTCTTTGGTACCTGGGATACTAGAAACCTACCCTCACTAGTATGTCTCAGTATTCTTTGCTGTTTCTCATTTCTTGGCACTGGAATACTAATCTTGGACTGTTCTTAGACATCTTTATCCTTTATCATGTAAACATATTTCTTTGGTGATCTCAAGTAGCCTTTTGGCTTTTAGGTAATACAACATAAGAACAACTCAAATATAACTTCAGCTTAACATCAGACTTTCATCATGGGACTTCCTATATGAATACAGAGGAATGAGTTCATGCTTACCATGTCCAAAACTGAATTCTGAGTATCCTCCCAGCAAAGCCTACTCTTGAGAATTTTCTATTGCTCTTAATGACACTCCATCCTTTAGTTACTTGTCTTACTTCCCATCATTCTCTCATATACAATGCTCCGTGCATCAGACTATTTATGCTGACTGTACCTACAAAATATCTCCAGAATTCAATTGCTCCTCATTTATCTACTGTTACTACTCTGATTAAGCCATCATCCACTCTCACATGATTGGTTGCAATAGTCTTGGAACTGATCTTCTTGCTTCCAGCATAATTCCCTTAGAGGTCATACAACATAGCATAGAGCTGTTAAAATAAATATGCTAGTACTCTGCTCAAAATCTTCCAAAGAGTCTTCATTCTAGGTAAAAGCTAAAGTCTTAATAATGACCTAGAATGTCATGATGATCTCTCCCATTATAACTCTCCAAATTTCTGATCTCACCTTTTACTCTTTTACCCTTTGGTTTACTCCATATAATTGCCATAATTATTAATTATCAGAAACAACAGTGAATGAGATTATACTAATAATTGACAGACTCTCTTAAAAAACTAAAGGCATACTAAAGTAACAAGAGTATTTTCTCACTTTAATTTAACTATTTACAAATCTAAACAAAAATGGAAGACAAAATATTCTCAAGACTAAATACCAAAATTAAAAAAAATCTCATGGATAGATAATGCAGTCATCAGGTTTTGAACAACTGCTTATTATTATATGCCTAGAATATTTGAATAGCAAATTTAAATTTTTAGATCCTTTTTTTCCACTGTATAAGAAATCATGGTAAAGACAACAAGATTCAAATATATTATGTATTTAATCCAAAAGGAATTAGGAGAGCAATCCTATTAAGAACTGGCTCAAAAGATGACAAAAGAAAAAATATATAATAAAAGATACTCCTTTCTATGAAGCCATTGTTTCAAAAGACTCAAGTGTAGTCTTTCTAGTTCCATACAAGCTCAACATTAACATTTCTCATACTTCCTCCAGACTCTTCTTCTACAGGTATGAAACGGCTTCATAAAATGAAAATTCATAACTTTTTTTAGCACTCACCCAGATTCAACAATCATTAATTATTAAAACTGCTAAACTTGCTTCCGCTACCTCTTATCTTCTACTGTGCTTTTTCTAAAGTAAATTCAAGACACTGTGACATTTCATTCCTACATACTTCCATAGATGCCTCTAAAAATTATGGGCATATTCTTTCAAAATTCACTGTTACAATTACATCTAATAATACAGTGATAAATTTTTGGTATCATCTAATCCCCAAGTCAGTATATAAATAATCTGTCTCAAAAACTATCTTTTGAAAGTTGCCTTCCTGAGGATCAGGATTAATACATTTGGCTATTGTGCACTGAAGTCTCTACAATAGTCTTCATCCTTTTTTCTTTCCTTTAATAAAACTGACTTGTTAAAGTAACGGTATTAGTGGCTTCTTTATGTGATTGTTTAATATGAAGTTAGATACTCTGTATTTCATATATATTGGTAGTTAACTTTCCTCCTTCAAAAGAAAAATTCATAAGTAGAACTTTTTCATATAGTAGCATATCAGGACATTATATTTGAATACTCTTTAAATAGTCTTTAAAAGCATGATTGCTCAATGTACCATCACTTTGTAAGCACTACCTAACTGAATCTGTGAGTCCTAGATAGTGTCTTTGTAATTTTTTTAACTCCTCACTATAGTTTATAAATGTGTATATATACCCACAAATATAAAATCATTTTGCTTAAGCTTGCAGTATTTATTTCCAATTCTTTGCACACACAAAAAACATGCTTTTTCAAATTTGATTTCTAAAATGAAACGCTACAAATGTACTTTTTTCTATTGTAATTTGTCTCAGTTATCAATTACTTTACATTTACTTACCATTCATTCCACAACAAAATATCCTTCTTAAAGTCCTATGTTCTATTCTTCTAGCTCAACAAACCCCTTCCCTAAAAACTCACTTAGGGCAGTATTATAGTTACACAGTGTAGCTAATTTTTTTTATACAAGCCAGGCATGGTGGTGCCCAGGAAGCCATGGTTGGGACCAGGGATCATGGTTCGAGTCCCACCAGGGGCACATAGTGAGACCTAGCCCCCCAAAATAGCTGGGCGTGATGGCACATGCCTGTAATCCCAGCTACCTGGGAAGCTGAGGTTGGGGATTGCTTGATCTGTGGTACCCCAGGCAACATGAGCCTGCAGGCAAAAAGAGAGAGACCTAGTCTCAAAAATAAACAAACAAACAAACAAACAAATAAATAAAGTAAAATAAAATAAATATAGGCCTACTTTATTTTACAGCTGTACTGTAATTATTTACCCATAGCTTATAAATGACATTTAGGTCATTCTATCTCTAATCTGAATATCTTATTAAAAATATCTCATTGAAATCTATCATTTGGTTAAAATAGATTTGTATGTGCAGTCTACAAATAAAAACTATCAGTCATTAATATAAAATTCTCAGGGAAATATAATAATCATAGCTTATTAATTTTCTTTCGGGCACAGACACATGATCAATCTGCTAAGTTTAAGAACTTCTTTGAGACAGTGATACTGAAGTTAAAAGCTAGAGAATCAATGCAGGCATAAGTCCATGGAAATAAATACTTTCAACATACTTGTCATTTGAAGGGATATTTTAAGTAGCAACATAGTGAATATTAGATAGTCTCCTTGAAGTTTCTCAACTCTTGGGCATTAAATACAGAATTTAAAAGCCAAACTATCTAGAAAATAAAAACTGATAACTGAAGTACAAATATAATTTTTAAAAAACTTAAATGCCTAATAAATCACTTGTATATATTTAAACATGGATTTAGTATCATCATACTGGATCATAACAGGACGATCACTTTTCATTAACAGACATGATACTACTCCCATAACCCAACAGAGTTTAAGGTATTACTATCTTTTACAGTCACAAACTCTGTTATGCGGGGAAAAGGTAGCAATAATATTGGCTTCCTCACATAACTATTTTCAGGCTAAAATAAAATAGAAACTAGAAGAGAGCTAAAGTCTGTTGGGTACTTTCTTTGTACTAAGCAATGTTACAAGTGTATTATATGTATTATTTGCTTTACACATTATCTACCAGAGCTAGGAACTATTATTATCACTGCCATATAACAAATGAGGAAACTGAATAAAAGGGGAATCAATACAGCAAGTTAACAGCAGCGGTAAAGATCAAATCAGGCAGTCTGCCACCTTTCTACTTTTCTTTTGGTTGGGTACTCACAATCTGGACAGCTCAGAAATAAGAGTAGGGCACCAAATATCATATTCTGTCAGTAATGAGCATGATCATACCACTAGATGGCACCCCATAAATGCAGGATTTACTAACAAAAGTTGTCTAAAATAGAAAGTATTGCAAGACAAGAAAGAATAACGCAATATTGAAAGTGGAGAAGATAATTTATTCTGTCTCCTTCTTAGTACAGAATTTTTGGTTATCTCTAACAGAGGGTCATTTGGTTTTGAACTATTCCTCCAGTAGCCTCAATTGCATCTTACAGAAAATTTCCTATCTTTCTGGTCTCTTTCTGGTTGGTCAATATTGCTCCTTAAAAAAAGTCCTAAATCTGGTACTAAATCCAGATAGTCTGGTTCTAACTAAAGAGCACCAATTAAAAAAAAAATCCATTCAAACAGAACCAGATGACAACCTGTCAGCGAAGACTCTAACACTGTTAGAGTGAAGACTCTAACATTGCACTGAGAGGCTGGACCAGGTGTCATTTAAAACGTCTTTCCAATGAAATTCTATGAATTCTAGATAGACTACATGAGCAGACATAAACCATGATTGATACTTTATAGCCTCTGAGAGGATGTTCTTAAAAAGTAACATCTTTAGGAAGGAACCTAAGGCACTGGAAAATTTGTAGAATTTATGAAATATAAAACAAGTTTCTTTACTTCAACTACCTTATATAAGAAAATTTTATATTTAAAGTGTGAATATCCTTTACATTTAAAGGATACTTTTCATTTTAATGTATATTTTGGAAAGAGAAGGACAGGGAAAGGAAAAGGAGAGGAAATCTAAAGGGTAATCTTTCTGATAATAAAACTCTGAATGCTAACTAAATTCCATTTCAGCTTCACATTATCATTGTGGGAATTCTAAGGCGATTCTTCAACAGGCAGACATTTCTTTTCAAGACTCAGAATCAGCAGAATTGAAATGTATGCACGGAAATAAGTTTCTAGTATTCTCTAGTAGAATTTATATGGAAAAGGAAATGTTTAACACACCCTGAGGATACAATATTAATCTTGCAACCATTGCTTAATGAGAAACAGCTGATAAACTTTATGAACATCACTTTTTTTGTCTAATAGTAACCAGGTATTTTATACTTTTTTAGGCCAAGTTTCACACAACTAAAATTTCATGAATTTCATGAAAAGGAAATTCTTTTTTTAAATTAATATTTACACTTTCAGATTCTTAAATCTACATATTAAATACTCTAACCTTCAACAAGAGATTACTTGTTTTTGAAACAAAAAACATGTTATACTGAACAGCAGTTAAAGACTATCTGGGAGGAAATCTGTAATTTTAATTGTTTCAATTGGGAGAGTGAGAAAATTTTAGTTGATATTAATACAATTAAGAATTCTAGGGAACTTTGGAGATGTCATCTCAAAGTTCTTTCAGTGGTAAAATATTTGTTTCTGAGTCTGCATATATGAATGTATGGCTGAAGGGAGCTGGGAGCAGCTGGCCCTTGCCCCCAGTACCTTTCTCATTTCTAACAGGCACAGAAACCTCTATAAAACTAGGAGATTATTTTAATGGATAATTTTATGGTATTCAGAGAGTATTATCATATTACTAAAAAATTAAAGCACTTTATTTATAAAAGGAAAATCAATACACATTTTACATTACATAAAATGTTTACAATAAACATTTTACATTTAGAGCTACTCTATTTCCAAATTTGCTAATTTGACTTACCTATATATGCAGTTCAAATAATTACACAAGGTGTTTAGTGTTTTTAAAAATTTAGTCTTGACACCTTTCTTAATAGAGAAAGGAGTCTTAATAGTCACTACAAAGTCATCTTTTAAAAAGAATATTATAAAAGTTCTTCATGTTTTTAGAAATTTCCTTTTATAATTCTAATTTAGTTGGAGTGAATAAACAAAAATGTATGAGAAAGTGGGATTGAAGAAGTAGGCTTCCTGAGCAATTATTATACTATTTTTTAACAATAATTTATAAAGGTAATGACAAAAAAAAAAAAAATTACCAGATCTTAAAGATGGTGTTCCCTCTAAATTGGTATGTTGAAAGTCCTAGCCTCCAATGTATGTAATTTGGAGACAGGATCTTTGGGAGATAATTAGGGTGATCATGGGAGTGGGTCTCTCATGAATGATTTAAAGCCCTTATCTTTGTAAGACACTAAACAACTTGCTTTCTCTCTCAACAAGGAAGGCAGTCTTCTACATGCTAGGAGAAAACCGTCACCAGAAAATGGTCATCCAGACACCTTAATCTTGAACTTCTTAGTCACCAGAACTGTGAGAAATATATTTCTATTGTTTTAAGTCTACCAGTGTATGGAATAACAGCCTCAACTAAGATTCCAGTTCTGAATTAAGCAATTATTTATATTGGTTTTGTAGTATAGCCAAACAAATATTTCTAATAATGCTAACTCAAAATTACAGGTAATTTCAAAGTTCTTAAATCCACAATTAATTCTCCACATTATTACTGATGTTTCTTATCAGGTCACAAGACTTTCTGAAATCAGCCTTCTTATACCTAAGACTTGCCTTTTTATGAGTAAAATTCACCTTTACTAGTGGCCATAAGAAAAATTTTAGTAACACTGCTGCCAGCTAGTATTAAAGCCAAAAATATTATAATCAAATCATAATCATAGGGATATTTTAAAATAACTTTATCATGAAATAAGTGATACATAAAAATATGTCAACACCACCCACTAGCCCACTCCACTGCAGAATGCAGCAATGCCACTGAAGCAACTTTGTGTGTGTTTCTACCTGATGATCCCATTTCCTTAGCATTCAGCCAGATAGCTGTTTCACACTGTTGGAGCTGTAATCTACCCTATCTTTAAAAGCTTGATTTGCTTGTAGAAGAAGAAAAAACACTTTAACCTTAGATTCTTATCATTTAAAGGAGAGACACTAAAGCATCACTTTTATAATTTGACTTATAAGTCAAATTTTAATAATGAATTACATTCATAGGAACATGATTTAGTACTATTTCCTTTTTGAGCCCTCAACTACTCTTATGATGAAACTGTAGAAAATTTGTGTTTTTTAGGTATGAGTGTAGGAAAAACCAAAACTAAATTAAGCAGAATTAAAATGAACTACTAAGTTTGATCTCTTGCTTTTTAACAATGTGATCCCTTTATACTAAAAATTCTTTTCTCTAAGAAGACAGCAAAGTTGGCATGGGTACTAATTAACTTAATCAGCAAAAATGTCATGCTTGTCAAAATAGAGATAGGTTTAGTTGAAGTAATTCCCTAATGAAAAATTTTAAAAAGACATTTTCAAGCTCTTACTACTGTTATGGAATGAATATATATATATAAACATAAAGACTTTATACACTATATCCCAACATAAGCAGGTAAGAAAAGCTGTTCTAAGGGACTTCTAGTTGGACATGCATTGCCCAGCAAAATGTACTTTAAAGAAGTAATTTCATTAGATAATAATTAAACCTAAAATATCTGAGGATACTTTAGCGTTTTCTCAGAGGGCTTACTACATTTGGACTTCCTCAGAGGGCTTACTACATTTGGACTTTCTATAATCCTAGTGTATCTGAACTATGCTACACAAAACTTGGAAAGGTCAGATATGACCTTTAAAAAACCTACATTTGATGTGAACAGTGTAGAAGGATGATGACAAAGACCACTAATGGCCACAGGAAGTTAGCCATGTGGGGCAGTGTTAACACTTCCTTAAAGGGGAACAAGACCCTTTTATTCCAGATGCCAGGAGTGTGGCTCCATAGACTCTTATATAACTCAGTTTGGTATCACTTGCAATTACTACCAACTGTAGTGAAAAATAAGAAACTCGTTGCAATCTTAGAAGGTTAAAATTGAAAGATGTTTTAGAATTTATGTGACCCAAGTTACTCATTTTTCAGGCTACAAAAATTGGGAATTCAGATGTAATGAAACTTGCCATGACCACATGGCTAGCAACATTTCTAACTTAAAACTTGGTCTTCTAGCTGTTCAAGTCCCGCTCGGGCCAACACAGCAAGACCTAGTCCTAAAAAAAAATAGCTGGGCGTGGTGGTGCGCTCCTGTAATCCTAGGTACCTAGGAAGCTGAGACCGGGGACTGCTTGAGTCCGTGGTACCCTGGGCAACGTGAGCCTGAGGTCCCATGGGCAAATAGTGAGACCTAGTCTCAAAAACAAAAACAAATACTTGATCTTCTCTTTTGCAGGCCCTTCTTTTACAACACAATGATTTCAAAAGATTTTTACGTTCTGGGGGAAAACTTTTCTAAAAAATTTTTTATTTTATTTTATTATATATAAATTACATCATTGTCTACCCCGAGGTTCGTCCATCACCCACTGAGCCCTCCGAGGTTCTCCCATCACCCGCTGAGCCCTCCGTCTGGGGGAAAACTCTTAAATTACAAATTATAAATGAAAAATAACTGTGTACGGAAGGAACTAAATGATCGGGCATTTATTTTAAAATCTTTATTCTTCCAAGTAGCTATGAAAGAACCAATTTTAGCAAACCAGCTGAGAGAAGATGCAATTTCCCTTGCCCAACAGATTTAACGGGCATTGAATCGTATTTTCTTATAGTTATATAATTCACTTTGTATTATGACATAAAAATAACCCCCATAATGTTGAACTCTGGAGGGTTCTTCTGCCCTCCACGGCATGGCCAAGGGTACTAGGATGACTGATGACATATGGAGGTTAGACGTGGAATTCATGAAGCCACAATAGTTGGGACACCTGTAAAGTCAGAGCCGTTTAATAAGTTAACTGAGATCAGGTGGGTCTTTGGTTACAGGCCCCAGTTATTCCTCATATGGCTGATTGGGCTGCCTCAATGCACGACAGCTGGTTTCCAAGAAGGAGCATTTTGAAAACAAGAAACCGGCAACTGCCAGGCCAATTCAAGGGATAGTCCTGGAACTGGTACAACAGCAGTATTAGAATATAACTTTATTCATTAAAACATCCCCAACTTAGCTGCATTAGTGCAAGAGGAGACTAGACAAGGGTATAAAGAATGAGATGCAGAGTTCATTTAGTGGGCTTCAATCTACCACAAAAGGATTATCAAATTCTGGTCAAAGATGATATTTAAAGATTTATAATGAAGGAGGGAGTTACTAAGAATACTGAACAATTCTGTATTAGAATATGACAAATGCCTTTAACCCTAAAATTTAAATAGAAACAAAAAATATTGCATGAATCCTACATATACTTTTTCAGTGGATGTGCTTTATGAAACTCAAATAAATACTGTTGCATTATTTTAAGGCAGCCATTGACCAACTTAATCAAATGTGTTTAATAAATGCCATATTTTATAATAAAAAGTCACACTCCAAAGGAATTATTTTACCTACTTTGCAGATTATTTGGAAGCTGCTTTCTTCCCCCATATACCACCTGGGTCTGAGCTTAGGAAACAGAATAATTTAAGGAGGAGGAAGGAAATACTGGAATACTCAAGTGTACCCATTTTAAATATTTCTAAAACCTTTAAAAATGTACCAAAAGAGTAGGGATCTAATTTACTATGGAGCTTCTAAGTGCTGCAAACTGTATACATCAATCAAAAGATTTCATGTGATTTCAAATGCCTTGTGCAAGACCTATATGGTTATCTCCATTCACAAAAGAGTACACTGGAAAAGAAGTGCCACAGTCACATACTTAGAATGGTGGAAGAACAAGGATCAGAAGCCAATCTGTATAATCTAGGGGTCTATTTGCTCTTTTACTCCTATCACAGTCCTTTATGGTATCTTCAATTCTGTGTTACTAAAGTCTACATTCTTTTTGATTGATTGTTATTAAAAACAGTTTAAAAATAATTTACTTTTCTTCAATTTCAGTGTCTTACTCATTATTCACTACTTCATGAAGGCAAACATTTACACAGTAAGGAACCTGACATTTAGTGAAACACTTTATCTTTCTGAATTTAAATTGTTCCTCCAATTACCTGTTCACCTAAATTTGTATAGTTTTAAAGAAGGGACACATCTAAATACAAATGCTCAAAAATAAAAGACTAGGAGGAAAATAGTCTCACCTCAAGTCTATATATCACAACAAAAGGAATCACACATCTTTTTAATATATTAGCTTCAAGGTACTGGATAATATCTTAATTGTTTCATGAACTCTGAGTTTCTTATGAATCAGCATCATTAAATATATATATTTATACATATATTTATATTTACCATGACACTTGGCACAGTGACCTAAACATAACAGGTGTGGACTATTGGCTAAATGAAAGAGTAGAAAGAAACCTGAAAAACCAGAAATTACATTGTAAACTTTATAAAAAACTTAGTAATAATCAAGTATTAGATAAATTTCAATATCTGGCATACAACCATAGATATAGTAGGCATGGTATTCGCATGCATATGCAAGTATGCATATAATTATTACTTAGGCACAGTGTGCCTAACTTCAACCTATACCTTGTTATAAGGAAGGGATAAATTAGGATATTTACTCTATAAGGGGAAAAAGGCAGCCAGAAAAAGGAATATAAACTCTGAAAAGGGTTAAGTGTTACAATAATGTGAAATGTATTCAAATATTTTCATTCATAGGAAAAAAAGTATTCTTAGGAAAAGCAAAACTGAATAAAAGGAGATAATGACCTTAAATTTAAATATCACACAAATTTAGAATATTGGGTAATTGCTAACAAAATCTCTAATCTCAAAGTGGATAGAGAGACTGAGAATAGCACAAGCTTGAAAATATTGGAATAAAGTATTCCAGAAAGAAAACCTGTTTTAAGGATATGAATGCATTTCACTGCAGTTCAAAATCAGGAACTTTGCAATGTCTTGCTTAATCATAATGAACAAAAGGGAAAAATTCTATGCTCTTATATTTCAAAAGTGACCCTCATTAGCACGTGTGTATTGACTGTGAAAAAGATGCAACTTGGGAACAACATTTTACAAATAAATTTCTGCCATGCCTACTTAGCTTTTGAAAAAAACAACTGAAAATTTCTAGATTAGTCAAGTTCCAACTTTGATTTACATGCAAAATAAAAGCATAGTATGACAATGTAAATGACTTAAAGTCTTACTGGTACCTTATCATTCCCCAAATTCCACAGGTGAAGAAAACAAATCTCTGTGGTAAATAAATATTTAAATCACTTACAATTGCCTAATTTGGTAAATACCAAGTTATGGTATAAAATTAATAGACG
The DNA here is from genome assembly GCA_004024945.1 of Uropsilus gracilis. Taxonomy (NCBI): domain Eukaryota; kingdom Metazoa; phylum Chordata; class Mammalia; order Eulipotyphla; family Talpidae; genus Uropsilus; species Uropsilus gracilis. Next base: position 7,920 of record PVHY01003625.1, on the reverse strand, counting down.
ACTTAAATTTACACTGCTACTGTACAGTCCCACATATTTCATTAAACAGAAATGCTCAAGTATAAAACCCCCAAATATATCTAAGCCAAATTCTCTACCTACAAGTTAATCTGTCACAAACATTTCTTTTTCTAAAACCATTATGAATTTGCTATTTTTGTGGGTTTTTAAAGTTAAAAACAGGGAGTTGTGATAAAAGGAGAAAGACAAGGACTCAACTGAGCATTAACAGAGACATCTAGAAACCCTTTAAAAAGAATCTGATTCTGCACTGTGGTCTAAAATACAAATTCAAGAAATAAAATTTTATAGACTTGACTATATATATAAACTTTATCCTTTTATTAATGTGTAGTCTAAGTTTCTGATACTACATAAATACATCAGGCAAGTGGTCTGAAAAAAACACTAAATATGGAAGACAGAGTTGTATTTTAGCAGCTGGGGTTGCTTATATGCATTTTGGATATCAGTACAACAAAAGATATTGTCATTTTAACCCAACCGAAATTAGCACCCAGATTAGTCACTGCTTCTTGGCTTGGTACAGCTGATAAATTTAAGAATTACTTTGTGCCATAAATGAGGGTAATACCGAAATGATATTAATCAATTTTAATTATGAAATTTTATGTTCATTTTACACACTGATGAACCATTACCAACAATCTCTTACATTATATACACAGCACTGAAACTGGATAAATGCTTAAGTCTAATTTTTTTCCTATCTAATTTGAAAAAACTGACAATTTATAAAGGTAACAGAGCACATTTTGGAAAACTAGTATTGTTTACATGTTAAGAATCTCTCACCATAATAAAAATATTTGAGACTGTCCTACACCTTAAAATAAATAAAACTCCCTCACTGTACAATTATTCAAAAACAAAGTAATAAAATAATACTACTAGTAATATACACTAATAAAAATTACAACTCCCCTCCCCCCCCACTACACATAAATTTCTTTCTAAATGCAGAGAGTACAAAGATTTTCAACTCAGAAGATAAAAATATGCTTATCGGGGAGCATATTCATATCCTAAGCTTCTGCAACATGCAAAGTGCTAGGTTTGATCCTGCGTAAAATTAGAGCTAAAGACAAGTGTTAATAACAGTATAATTCAAGAACTCTGTGGTGAATGCCAGAGAGTAATAAAAAAAGGAACTATGAGAATTTAAATGAGAAATACATAGGTTTCAGCTAAAGGAATAAGGAAAATGTTATCCTCCCTTGAGGAGAAAAAAAAGTAAAGGATTTCTATAAACTTGTATAGGGGATGAAGCGGGGAGGAGAAAGCAACAATTTGCTAAATATCACTGCTTACACTCCTTTCTTATTAGGGCTTACTGAATTAGAAACAGGGCTGTCAAAGAATAAGGTTAAGGAAAGGAGAATGAGGTTGGTATGGAAAGTGACTCCAGTTGTAATAATTTCACTAAATTCTGCAATATTAAAATGATTAACTAAACGAAAGTAGAAAAAACTAGAAGAACTCTGTATAAATCTATACATGCACTTACCATAGTTAACAAGGGCCTTTTCTGCCCATTGATAAAAGTCACTTTTGATAAAAGTCACTTTATCGGTTGAGAGGATCCTAACAAAACCTGCAGCTCAAAGTACATACATACAGTGTGCTAAAATCCCTAAGCAACTTTGAAATTGAAGGAAAAATGAACAGTTAATCACTTTAAAATATCACTCAAGATCATTAATAGTATTGAGTAAATCTCTGCTTGTTTATAGCTAAATATATATAAAAGTAGATGCCTCACTTCAAATTATCCAGAAAAAACGAATGCTCAGGTCATGTGAAGTAAAATACAAGGCCTGCACACTTACAAATAATACATATTGTTAGGTACTCAACTCCTTGTCAGTAGTATATGGCCTTCATTTGAATTTGAAAAAAAGTGTGGAGGGAGTCAAGAAAAACTAAATAATTTTGATCTATGAAATTATCATTCCTAGAAAAATGAGCTTTAAAAAGCAAAACACTATTATTTCTAAAGGGTATCATTCATATTGACATTTTCCACATGCTCTCACTATGAATAATTTCAAAGGAATTTATTCTTAAATGCTAGATACAAGATAATTTTCTTCTATATCTCAGTATAACTTTAAAAATATTTTTGGTTTATGAAAACATGAAAAACTCATTAAAAAAAAGACTATCATACACAGTGTTTTGTTTATCAACATCTATTAGGTAAATTGCCATAAAACTTTGCAGTCAATTACCAAAGGTTCTGGAAAGGGTTGGTTACATGTCAGTCTATATTCCATAAGAATATGAAGCAGAAAAAAAGCTGTCAATTGCACATTCTATATATGAATTTACATTTATGACAACTGTGTAATAGTGCAGAAAATTTTCTGTTTTAAATTATTTTCCTTCAATGCACTTCACTGAAAACTTGAAATCAATAGAAATAGTGGAACAAAAACAAGGTTGTTACATAGCTAAGAAAAATCATTAGCAACATTTTTTCACATTAAGTGGAAAAAGTGTTGGTGTCTAGGAAGTAAATCTTCTACCAAATAATAAATTAAAAACTGCAAAGAACCTAACAAAACATCAACAAATATTTCCAATTGTAAACAGAAGAATAATTTATGTTGTTATAATTTTAACAATCAACAAAACAGTCCCAGTTACTTTTAGTAAAAAGTAACAACAAAGTTGTTACCTTTAGTGTCTCATATTTAAGAGAAAAGGCTTAAGATTCATGTTTCATCAGCTCTATGAATATGTCACAACTGCCAATATATACATAGCAGCATTTTATTTTACAGTGAAAAGATGCCAGCAAAAATATAGCCATGTATATATATATAAGAGTTTGAGTATGTACATGCCAACTTCAAAAATGTTAACTCTAAAGCAAAGAGAAATCATTGAAGGGTATATTATATTTTAAATAACTTACCTTTCGCCCATCACTTGCATGGCAGTTCACATTTAAAGGAGTCAGTAAAGCCATTAGTTTTTCTTCATTACCGCTCCTATAAAAAGGTAGTAAGTCAATTTCTATAAAATTATAGAACTGCTTATGAATGTTTATGGATATTTTTCACAAGAGAGTGGCAAATAGTATGGATTTGTTTTGATTTCTTTTTATATGGTTGACACTGAATCTCTTTTGTTATATTCAATTCAATTAATATATTCCTAATTAATTCCTGTTAATAATCCCATAATGGTACATCCTGGATAATACAGCTTTCTACATTTTTATTTATGTTCATCTGCATAAAGTCACCTTCTTAATTACAAACAAACTTTATTCTGATAAGTGATCTAAAACACTTGAGTTGAAATACATTCACAATGCTATAAAATGCCAAGCAATTAAATTATAAATTACAAAGAACAAAAGAAAATGGATGAGAATTTTAGCAGTTATTCTATACCCTTTATTTAAGCTTTGTTAGAAAATTCTTCAGAGAAAAACAGAGATATTTAAATACTCCAATAGTATCCTTTGAAAAGCTGGGCAACTAAGGTTTGCAGGTGCCTTAAGAAATGTACCAAATAAAATTAACCTTATGATCATCACCATATGAAAGACTACCATTTAGTACACTAATAATGAAAAATAAAGTATACAAAGATTGAGGATAAGATCTTCACATTATCACAAAACCCAAGCAAGACAATAACATGCTATAATTTTTACAGTCCTCCACCATCCCTCCCCCTTTTCTCCCCTTAAATGCATTCTACTCACTTAAAATGAATGGAATCACTTACCTAGCAGCTTCTAGGAGTTCGTCTTTCTTGTATTCACCTAGATGATTGCAAAATATCATGCTGTTAGCATTTGGCAGAAGACAGATTAAGAAATGCAGTAGGCAGCAAATACAGAATTAAATAGAGAAGAACAGAAAAAGAGAGTCCACACCCCGCTGGGTGATGGAGCCGTGACGTTAGCCAGCTTGTGAAGGCAGCATCACCAGTGCCTTGGAGACGGGCAGCAAATTGACGCAGCTTCTTGTCCAATCCTCAGATGAAATAGCTTTCTTCAGACAACCAATGAATGCTAAATCTCGTGTCCAGAAACACATTCCCTCTGATAACAGCATGCCAGCTGAAGACAATGTCCCCTCCCCCCTTTTCTATTCAGACTGTCACAGCATACTTGTGAAGCATAATGCATTCTGAGACAAAAGCAAAATAATGTAGCTTTCTAAAAGGTACAAATTAATGGTCTTCAAAAAAACTCAGTTTTATTTGTAATGACATGGAAAGTTAAAAAAAATTAAGTATCACTGCTGAGCTTTATAGCAGTAGAAAAAAATATCAGAATCATGAAGCCTTTGCCTCCATAGGTTAGATCTGTAGACTAGAAATACATGAACTATGTACCAAATGCTAGTATCCTCTTGGAGGCAGTGCTTCAAACACCTAAACAGTGAATACATTCTTAAACGACAATAATAATTGAAGATGCTGCAACATTTACATTAATACAAATTCAATACCAACCTTAACAAAAAACAAATCTTAAAATTATTTTTAAAAGGAGCCTGGAGCTGTGAATGAGCAGATTTCCAACTATTGATATAAAGATTATTTTTCTTCTTTCTATTATATACATACATATATGTAACATAGACTGAAAGATATAATTAAAAACCTTCAGTTCAATTTTTTAGGGTATTTAAGAACTAACGCTTTTCTTTTTAAGCTCAAATGAAGAACAAGGAGTTTTAATAATATAGCATCTCTTATTTCAATAAAAAGAACAGCCAGGACTATGATTCAGCTATATCATAATGCCGTATCATTAAAGAAATAATACAAGATACTTAAGTAAATAAAATTACATGAAAGTAAATATGTATACATTTAAGAAAAATTTTAATCAAATGAAAATATACTTCTGTTGAGAAACAGCTTAAATTATTTTTTAAAATCTTATTTGTAAACATGAATTAAAAAAACAAAACATTTTGTTTCTGTTTTGTTACAGAATGTAGAATACTTGTTACAAATACAATAAAGACACCTCAGAGCCACCAGCACATGCTTAAATTCTGTAACTCATCACTAGCAAATATTCCTTTAGTTTAAACTGTTTGTTTCTCAGACCAAGGTTACATTAAAATTTAGAAACTATGAAGAGACATTTTTCAAATCAAGAAAAAGTTGTTAGCTATTCTCTGCGAAGGTAATTTTATACATCAATATTCAGCAACATATATCAGTAAGTAGAAGGCACGGTTTCACGATTATGAAAGTTGGTCTTTTCAATTCTCATATATATTTCAGATTATTTAACAGTCCAACATTCATATTGATATATCCTATAGCCAATAAATTTCTTGCCTTCCAAAGCCACAGAACTACTTTTCCAAAAATTATAATTGGTGATAGGAAAGTCAAAAAAGCTCCTTGTGAGGAAAATGATATAAACTCATTCCCTCAAATGTGAAGCAAAAGCAAAGTAAATCATTTATGGAACTGTCCATAAAAGTCATTTAGTCAATCAGCAAACATTTACTTGAAAGGTATAAATGCTGCATTTACAACTAAAGGACACACACTATCATCTCTGAACTTAAAGAACAATCTATTAAACAAGATAAACGAGTAAACAAATGAGAGTATGAAAAGAACCTTATGAAATGCTATTTAACTCAAACCAGCAAGGTAATTTTGTTTCAAGAAAAGTCTTGAAGAGGGGAAACCTGTGTAGAATCTTGAAGGAAGAACAGGTGATGCTCAAGGGAAGAAAGGGGGAGAGGGCAGCAACCAAAGTAAAATCAATGAAAAGGGAAAGCTAGCTTGGTAAACCTGAGGCAAAGGACACTTAAAAGGGAAGAGGTAAGAATGAGGCAGAAAAGAAAAAAAAAAAGATAATGAAACTTCTTAAGCTAAGTAAGAAGTTTGAAGTTAGAAAGTTTAAGCTTGAAAACCATGAGGAAATAGTGAAAAATTTTAACAAGGGGAGTGTGAAGCATATTTAAAAATCTGTACATTTTTGTGATATATATATATATATATATATATTTATATATAATTTTTCATATCCTACTCCAGTGAACTTCTGTTGGAGAGTAAAGTTGTCGAAGTGGGCAGGGGAGACAATGAATTCTGACACAGTGGATATTTGGGAGTATATATAAATTTCCTAGCATACAGTAAAACCACGTTAAAAGTAAGAATGCAAGTAGCTACTACTGAAATCTATGCCATCGTGAAATATGACTCTAACAGGCTTAGGTGATAAAACTACAAAATATTAGGAACTGTCAAAGTTCTAACTCTATACCTAGATAAATTCTCATCAAGTATGGCTTAAAGCTGCTTCCACCAAAGGCACACCTTTGCAAAAATATTATTTTCCCCTTGATAAACTGTTAATAAAACACAAATGCATGCAAAACAGATTCAGACATAGATATTACAAATGACATTCTACTCTTGCTTTTTAGAGCACCTACTACTTTAATCATCTTTTCTGCAATACATTCTAACATCCACTATTTGGTGCCCAAGGACCACAATCCATACACAGTGAAGCTATTTTTCAAAGGCAACATTACAGGAACAACTGACATAATGAATTTACAGTTCCTCACACACATTGACAACAAATCTGAGCTACTTAACAGCCAAACCACCAGATCTGTTTCATTTGAGCTGAAAATCTGAAAATATGCTGGCTGAGACTATGGGGCTCTATGGAGCACTTACACACTTTAATATCACCCAGATAAAGGCTAGCAATACATCAACCAGAAAAGAAACTAGGCAATTATAGTCAAGATAATAGCAACCAGAAATGGAGAAAATAGATAGCTTAAATAGATAGCTTTGATGAGAGTAAATAAGTGGGATTAAAAAAATAAGCAAGTCACAAAATTCATTTCCTAAAGTCTGGATGTTTTTACTAAACTAATGATAATGTGTGCGTGCGTGTGTGTGACCTGCCCATGTGTGTGGAGTGTGAGAAAGAAAGGGGGGAGGAGGGGAGAGAATAAAAGCATCTTTGTATTTCTCTTGAGCTAAGTAGAAACAACTTTGCCTTTACTTAGTGTAAAAACAAATCAGTTTTTGAATAAAAATGAAAAAAAAAAAACCCTACATCAATAAATAAAAGCCATAATATTGATATCTCAATTTTAACATTGAAAGGGACTTGTGCCCCTCTCTTCAACAACTGACAGAATCAAAATTCACTAGTTTTTGCTAAGAAAAAATAGCACGGAAAGATTATGAACACAGAATCACAGATTCTTAAAGCAATAAGGGACCAAAAGTGAACTGTGATATTTTCTTTTCTCAACTTTGAAATCATGAATAATATACACTAATCAGTAACATCTGTTGTTATACGAAATAAAGGGACTATAATTTGGAAGTCACCCTTCTTCTGTCACTTTACCCCTAACATCAGAATCTTCCCCTAAGAGATTCTCTGCAACATATTCACTTACAGTTAATGAAATGGACACAAAGGCAGGTAAGTGAATTCTCTTATGTTTCACTAGTACTAGTTGTGATCTGTCAAGCTCTATCTAAACCAAGCTACTGAGTACAAACTAACCAAATCTGAGCTTTGGAAGAAGCCATATAAACAAAAGTAACAAACAGCAATAAAATGACTTTTAAAACATAGCAAGCTTTAAATGGGTTAAACTGTTTAAGACTTTTTGAAATTTTTGTTAAAAACATAAATACTAAAATTTGAACATGAATAGAAATATTCACTGACAAAAAAAAAAAGATTCTTAAAGTAGGGCATCAAAGTTAAGTGTTGCTAAAAGACATTGCTGACCAATGTTAACCAATTCTGCAAAAGCTGCCTGTATATTAAAAAAAAAAAAAAAAGCCTTTTAGATTATGCTGCAGACAGAGGGAGGAAGGAAGGAATGGCAGAAGGGAGGGAAGGAGGGAGGA
>PVHY01003624.1:49482-105205 GCA_004024945.1 Uropsilus gracilis | reverse complement strand
CAAAATCCACCCATTACTGTATAGTTCCATGAGTTTTGTATAAATGTTTAGATACATACCCACATTGTCTAGACATAAGAGTCTTTTCCATCATTCCTCAAAGTTCCCTCCATCTCCTCTTCCACTCCTAAATCTTAGCAAACATTGAACTAATTTCTTTTGCATTTTCATGAATGTAAAATAAATGGAATCATATAATCAAAAAAAAAAAAAACTCACAATATTTGCTCAATTTTGTGATTTATTAGTAGCATTTTCTAAAATTCTATGGATTAAGAGTAAAACCTAACAAAATGACTAAGAGAATCAAGTAAAATTATAAATGTACTCAAAGAAAGTCTCCTCTATTGAAAAAGTCAAAACAAGCTAACAACCAAACTAAAGTACACAACTTGGGCGGTGAAGGGGACGAGTGGGAGTGATCAGGGAAGGGAGGCGGTGGGTGATCCCCAGGGATTGCAATGATGTGAAATATATATATATATATAAATTATTTAATAAAAAAATCTCTATTGATATGCCACACACTGTCACAAACATAGAAGTCTAATATAACACAACTTTATTACCTAACAATTTCTGTGTGTCATAAACCCAACCTGAGTTAGCTGGGTCCCATGCTCAGTGCCTTACCAGGCCACAAGAGAGGTGTTAAGCAATGTTGAAACCTTATTTAATGCTTGGGGCCCATTCTAGCTCATTCCAGTTAGTAGAATTTAGTTCCTTGTGGTTACAGGAAAGAGGTTTTTATGACTGGCTGTTGGACATGAGCTCCTTGTAATGACTTGTGTCCTTGCCACATATTGCACTACTCCATGAGATTTATTGTCTCATTAAAAGAGTCACCTGATTAGGTAAGGCTCATCAAAGATAATTTATAGTCAAATCACCAGAGGCATTAATCATATCTGCAGTATTTGATTACACTGGTCATAAATACAAAATAACCATAGAAGTGATATTCTGTCACATACACAAATCCAGCTGATACAAAAAAGAAGGATTTGACAGGCCATAGTTGACTAGGATCATTTAGAGTTCTGTCTACCACTAGTGGGAAGGTCGACAAAATGTCTATCATAATAAATATAACTCAAATAGAAAGCCATTAACAAAAGGCTGGAGGAAAAAGAGGTGAATTCATAGATTCCACCTCAAAAGTGGTAACAGAGAAGTGATTTTTAGCAAACAGGCCAACCCAGAAATTTGGGTGAAACTATGTACACACATCAAGGTCTTCTTTGAGTAGATTCCCAGAAGAGTAATTGCGGGGTCAAATGGTAGTTCCATTTTTATTAGTTGGAGGGTTGTCCACACAGCTTTCCATAGTGGCTGAACCAATCTACATTCCCACCAGCAGAGTAAGAATGTTCCTTTCTCTCCACATTCATGCCAGCACTTGTTGCCCATTTTTTGGATGTGGGCCATTCTTACTGGTGTAAGGTGGTATCTCATTGTAGTTTTGATCTGCATTTGCCTGATTGCTAGTGATGTTGAACAAATTTTCATGTGTCTGTTGGCCATTTCTATTTCCTCTTTGGAGAAGTGTCTTAGTTCTTCCCATTTTTTTAACTGGGTTATTTTCTTTTAACATTTAATATTTTAATATTTAATAATAATGTTTAATAATAACATTCTTTTAATATTTAATGTTTTCTTTTAAATAACTGGGTTATTTTTTAACTACGTTATTTTCATCTTCTGTTTTTGTTAAGTTGTGTGAGTTCTTTGTGTAGCTTTGTTATTAGACCCTTAGCACTTGTATGGAGGGCAAAATTTTTTTCCTACTCAGTTGAGTTTCTTTTTGTTTTCTCTGTTGTCTCTTTTGCTGTACAGAAGCTTTTTAAAGTTAATGTAGTCCCATCTGTTTATGCTTTCCTTCATTTTTTTACCTGCTATAGATGTATTCAGAAATGGATTTCTGAATTGTAACTCATGGAGGGTTTTGTTCATGTTTTCCTCTATATATATTATGGTTTCTAATTTTACATCCAGGTCTTTTATCCATTTTGAGTGGTTTTTGTACAAGGTGTTAAAGTTGTTTCTTGGGTCTAAAGTTAAACATATACCAACCTCATAACCCAGTAATTTCACTCATCGATATAACACCAGAGAAATGAGTGCATATAAACAAATTGTTCAAAGTTGAAGCATTTAAAATAGACCCAAAGTGGAAATAATGTCTAATAAGAGAATAAATTGCCTCATAAAGACACAATAGAATATAGAGAGCAATAAAAACTGATCTTACAACATGAATGAATCTCATAGACATGTTGTTGAGGCAAAGATGCTATACACAAAATATTGAGGGATTCCATTTCTACAGAATTAAGGAACAGGCAAAACTAAGTGGTAGTATTAGAAATCAGAACAGTGATTCCCCAACTTGAGAAGAATGGTAGGGACTGAGAAATGGAGTAAGAAAACTTTCAGGTAATGTTTAATGTGTTTTTATCTATGCAAGAAATTTAGTTGTACATTTTTTATAAAATACACTTTACATACTCCACTCTACATGTGTTCTCTGTAAAAAGTGAAATAAAATCAAATGGTAAAAAAAAAAGGAATGGAAAAGATTCAGTTCACAGGGAGTTAATGCTTATGTATTAGTGATAAAATTTCTGTTTATACAATGTATACTATCACTTTTAAAAGTACTTTAGGCAGCTATAAAACTTAAGGGTGAATAAAATAATCACAACTAAAGACTAAACAAACACCATCGAAACTTGAGTTCATTCTTTCCCTTGGGTATTTATAATGACCTAGAAGTGAAAGTGAAAAGTGAATCACATTGGTTATAACCTGGGATTGGGAGAGGAGAGAAAAGAGACAGGGGTGGCCCAAAACAGTCCCATTTCTTAGGAAATAGAACCAAATTCTGAATCTACTCCAAGAAAACTACATCTGTTGAGTAAATCAGATAAATAGTTTAGAAGTGATCAGAGTCAACCACTCAATTTAAGTGCTAGGAATTCTTATGGCAAAAGATCTCTTCAGAAAGTCTTTAAAGGATTCATGAGATATTTGAGAGACAATAAAGTTACTAATTCTCTTAAGAGCAATAATACCTATAAAGGAGAAATAACCTTAAATGAGTTGATGGGGGTGTCCTATCCAGAGCCTCATGACTCTGTATAATCTTCCTTTAACCATGTGGTGGTAAGTAATGACAACAAACAATTCATTGCTCATCTTCCATGTCAACTCAAAAACTTTCCCTTGACAGAGCAGCGATGTTTCTTTTCCCCACTTTGCTTCATTCGTACATAGTTCTTTGTTTAACAAGTTATGTTGTTTTTAAAGATCATTTCAACTTATTTCCATTAATGGTACTAATTCGAGATCTCTGCTAACTGTGGGATGTTTTAGGTTAAGAGTTGTAGCAAAACATGAGCTCCAATATAACCTTTAGTTTCCATTTTCACAAATAGCAAGAAAGTGATTTTGAACTGGAGGCAAGATGATGGCAAAACAACAGTCTACAAAAAACATCACCAAGTGTTCTGATGCAATGCTGTTAGTTTATACACAGCAGGGGTGGCCTTTCCATTTTCACCTCAGTTTTTATGCTAAATAGTTATTCTAGTTATTCATACTATAAAATTCAGGGTTAGTGATACTTAAGATCAAAGTCATTTTCAAGAAAAATAAAAACTTTCAATATTGAATATAAGCCAGAAAGAGCAGAAAACTCAAGAGTCAAGAGTGCTGCATGCACTCTTGCTTAGAGATATATGTGAATGCCACCAAGACAATTCTAGTGGATGCCACTTTGCATTACAAGATAGGAATGCTATCTGAGTTCTACACTCCCACCACTCTAACTAAAAGAACTCTGGCCAAAGAAAAAGAAAAAAGTAAGTTTCTAAGGACCATTCAAATAAATTCAACTTGAAATTATTTGTCTATTACCATACTTAATAATCTGTTAATTTAAAAAAAAAACAAAAAACCTTATTGTCTTCCAGGTAGGCAAAATGATACTAGGAGGAAAGAGTTAACAGTAGTTAACATTTACTCAGTATCTAATGAGCACCAGGCACAATCATAAACATTTCAAAGTGTAAATTTACTTTATTCTCACTATGATCCTATGATGGGCATATTAGAGTTTATAGAAAATGAAACCGACACACTAAAGAATTAATGTCTTAAGTGATACTGATAGCAAAACTGACTCTGAAGATCAGACTCTGAAATTTTAAGTAGTTCCCAGATTCTTAACTCTAGGAACAGATCATCACCCAGTGATTGAAGAAAGTAGAGCTTTACAATTTACAGATCCAATACAATCCCATCAAACTTTGATGATAGTCTTCAAAAAAACAGACCAAACAATATGTGAAAAATAGAAAATGCATATGGAACCATAAAAGACCCTGAAAATTCAAAGCAACACTGATAAAAAGGAAAACAAATGGAATTATCACAATCCCAGATCTCAGACTATACCGCTAAGCTATTGTCAAAACAGCATGGTTCCGGAATGAAAACAGATAAGCTTGTCAATGGAATAGAATGAACAGCACAGAAATAAACCCACACTTACATGGATAGTTAATTTTTGACATAAGAGCCAAGAGTAGACAATGAAGAAAAGAGAGTATCTTTAATAGTGTTGGAAAAACTAGACAGCCACATTTTTAAAAATTGAAACTAGATCACTATCTGATAATATACTGAAAAGTTAAAAGGCAGTAGACTATGCTAGAGAATATGGATGCCTTGACTGTAGAAGGTGTGTGATAAGATACATCTGAGCAAGTATAAACCTATATCCCCAATTTTAAAGTAAGCCAAAATGTCTATTGTTCAAACCTTGCATAGTCAAAAGATATTATGTCCAACAGATCCCAAGTCCAAATTAGCTTTTGGATCTGTAGCCACTTCTTCATCTCCCTCCTCTAATCCTTCTAAAAGCAAGGATAGTCTTATCTAAGCTCTCGCACACAACTTGGTGCTCATTTCCAATTCAATGTGATCTACTCATCCTCCTTGAAGCCACCAAAGCACTTATCCTAACATGGAGATTTGAAGATACAACTCTTCTGCTTTAAGCCTTAAAGTACTCATAACCATTGGAACAAATATCATGCCTTCTTGCTGTTCTACAAGGTCTTTTGAGATCTGCCAAGCAGTCTCACTTTTCTAGTCCCTATCTTCCCCATATAGTCTATGTCTCTCTCCCCTTCCCTCCTTTAACATTTCTCCCCACGTGCAGTAAATGCACTTCACCCACTCAGTCTCGTTAACTCACCTTTCCAATTTCAGAATAAAGATACCTCCTTTGTAACACCTTCTATCTCTCCCTCCTGAAATGTTCTCATTCATGCTTCTCAAAGTACTTACCACATTCATTAAAAACATAACTAGAACTTACTGCATTCATTAAAACTGTATCTGTTTGCCTGTCTTTTCTTCAATAGCACCTAGAATTCTTCCATAGACAGATGTCCCAGGAGTAAAACCTGGATATAATTAGCCTAAAAGTGTTGACTATATAGTCACCTCCAATTTTTCAAGTGATATTTACAATCCCTCTAGGAAACACACAGGGTGAGTGTTGTTAACTTCATTATATAGATGGATAATCCAAGCTCAGAAAGGTAAAGTGACTTGCCTAGTAAAAACAGGATGAGCAATAGGCACACATTCCATTAAACCATGTCTCTCCTAAACTACTCACAGCACAAACAGTCATACCAGCATTCCATGTACGAGCATCACTAACCAACTGAACAGGGAAATGTAAATTAGTTAACTGGTGCTGAAATCAGACATTAATGTGCAAACAAACAGGGACTTATTTGAGCTAAGTGGGCATGAATATGCAAATAAACTGGCTGCAATTCAGTAGATGTCATCACAATTATAGGAATGAACATCCTATATTATGACTATTACAATATTCATGTAGCATTCATACATACTATCATATATTACTATAATATGGGCTTTTCAAGTTTAAAACTGAAGCCAAAAGTAACTTGATTATTTTCATCCAGGCCAGAGTCTTGAGCTAAAAATCACAGACTCCATAGAGAATCTCCACAGGTTCTGTAGAGAATCTGTCATTTGCAGTCTGAACTGAACGAGACAGCTTGCAATTAGGATAGGGCTGACCCAACCCTTGCCAGTTATCTCCAGCAACATCTACCACACACAGTCCGATATAATGCATGACAACAGTTGCATTAAAAACAAAGTTATCTTTCCTTGAGGATTTTTAATAAGGTATGATGGCTACAGCAGTTGAATATCCCTCAGAAAACAGCGTGACCCCATTTAGCTTTTGTTCAAGAAGAATGATTTTTATTTACAAGCACCACTATACATCACTTTTTAAAAATCATTTCTTTAATGTGCAATTGTTACACTGAATAATGGACAAAGCCAATCACAATAGGTCTGGTTGTCCTTTCAGTCAGGTCTGGTTTCTTAGAGTAAGCAATTACAAGCAGTAGAGATGTGCATAATCTTTAAACAAGTCTTTTGATAAAGCTCACATTATAAGAAAAAAAGCCTCTACTTCTAACTGCAATACAATTGTCCATTTCATCCTGTTACCTGAAATGGTCATGCCTACTTTATCTTAAAAGCTCCTCTTCATCCATTATACGCAGTTTGAATCTTAAATACCAAAAGCCTCCCTGCCTTTCCTGCAATTGCATATAACTCTTACTTACACACATATATATTTTCTCACCTTACTCATAATGCATATCAAAGTGTTGTGATCACTAGTTTGCATGAAGAATAATTAGAATATAAGGAGGGCTGCATGTAACAAAGAACTAAAATACTTAGACAACAGTCTTCCTGCAATTAGATGCCAAGTCATTAGAAATGACAGTCCATCTATCAAAAACCCAAGTTCCTTCTATCTTGTTGCTCTACTGTCCTGACAGTGCAGCCTCATCTATCCCCAATGCATAATCATGCACATCTTTATAAATACTGATGAATAAAGGAAAATCTGTTCCCTTTCAGTGCAAAGCCTGAAGTTATATATATTGCTTTCACTCACATTTTACTGGGTAGAATTAAATTACATGCTCATGGCTGATTACAAGAAAAGCTTACAAATGTTTATATTTTGCTCTTCAAAGGCAAAATGTGATTCTGCTCAATACTGTCTGCTAAAGGCCTGGTGAAGTGTCCATTACAAATAAACACAATATGAACTGACTGAATATATCAGCATAAACTAAAAAACAGAGGAAACAAAAGTAGAATAGCTCTGACTTCTCTTAAGTTAGACCTTGACATCTTGACATGGAAGAGAGGGAGAGGACAGAGCAGGTTAAGTTGGGAAGGAGTCTTCAGAAAAACCTTGAGTTCTCTTTTGAGACAAATCATAGAAAATACAGGTATTCTGATAAACTCCTCCCCCTGATAACCTCTCCAGAGATGGTATCTTTCCTTTTATATCTATGCTTCCCTACCTTACCTTCACATTGTTATCACCTAAGAATGCATGCCTAAAGTAGAAAAAAATTTCACTGTTTCTGATCTCCAAGCACACAAAGTTAGACTATATGCTATATTTTCAAATGATTGTTAGGATGGTTCAACCAGATTAATGTACAATATTATTTCTTTATCTTCATTGCCACATAATATTCTACTACATGGCTATTGTACCTCTGATAAATCCATTCTCCCATCTATGGAATTTGACGTCAGATCTTTTTTATTAAACCATTGCTGCTGTTAACATTTTTGTCAGTAGGCCTTCCACATTTGAAATCAACCCATCAGAAATTTATTTTCATAAATATGAAATTCAAATCCAGTGTGTTTCCTTCTTTGTGGGTATTCAATTTTCTCACCACCTGGTACTGACCTAATCGGCTTTATTCCCACAAATCTGCAATGCCATTGGCATTCATGTTAAATTTTCTATTACTTAGGGGCCTGCTCCTGAGTGTCACTAGATCTGTAATGGTATCTGAGTTCCTCCCAGAAGAAGGAAGGGGCAGGAAGATCGGGTATCAAAGCAAGTGGGACTTTACACACCTGATCTCACTTCAGTAAACCATATCCATATTCATCTGCTTCTACACTTAATTGTGAAATAAGAACGATTCCGTGACTGATAGATAAGTAAACTTCAAAAGCATAGATTATGAATTCTACAGTACTGTCTACCATTCAAATCTACTGTTCTCTTTTATAGACATTAACCAGCATATTTACATCAGTTTTTTCTGAATTTTGATACTAGATCAACTCAGACAATATCCTTTAGTATTTGTGAAAGGAGGCCAACTTCATTTTGAAAATGTAAAATTACCTTATGAGTCATGTCCTATTGGTAGAATGACAAATTTGTTACTTAGCATTCTCAATGGTTTTTAAAATAATTACTTTCCTCAGTATATGCCATGATGTTTGTAGTCTTCTCAATCCTAAAATTGCTCAAGTCAGAATTAAATGCATCAAATAAACTACTAGGGCTGCCAAAGTGTAACTTCTTATGGTTCTAAGTCTAAGAAAAGAAATAAAAAGCTGTTATTTTCAGATTATTAAAAAATTATGAAAAAAGATACATAAACTTAGTGGTTTTTTTTTCCTAAACTATACAGTTTATTTCAGGCTTAAAATGTATATAGAAAATTAGGATACAAGATATCAGTATGCAAATTAGCATACAACAAGATATCAATATGACAAATATTACAAGTTATAACACTTTAAGACAACTTTAAATTTGGATACAATAATAGAAGTAGCAAATGGGGATGTTCTCCAATATTAGTTAGGAGATTTTTTTTTAATAATTTTTTGTGGGAAGAAAGCATGTTACATAGATAGGTGTACATATCACAATACCATAATTATGAAATTATATCCATGTAAAATAATATATTATTTACTGATGTGTGATTTAAAAGTTTCAAATACCACTAGAATGGCAAACATCTAATCCAGTGAACTGATTATTATTCTGCGAATGTATAATGGGGAACAGAATAGAAGAGATATCCACAGAGAATGTCAACTATCTCTGTGATGTTTTTTTTTAATTTTTTAAATTTGCATATAACTGTGTATTTATATTTATATTACATTATATTACATTATTGCATTATTGTGTACCCCAGGGCTTTCCCACTTCACTAATACCTGTTAACCATCCAACTTTGATTTTTTTATTATATCATGTTAGTTTTTACTTTATCGTACTTTTTTATTTGAAAGATTTAATCGAAACATAATATACAGAGAAGGATGTATGTACCCATGTTTGTAACTGAAATACATTATATTCCACTCAAGTGTTTTTACTGCCTTCCTAATATATGATCCTGAATGAAAAAATGAGAATAAAGCTTTTTAAAAAGGTTATACGTCAATAACTAGTTCTGCCTGATGACTAGGAACTGGAATTGTTTCTTAAGAGTGAAGTTCACAGACTTTATTGAAGTTTTGTGATGTTATTTTGTACTCATGAGACCCACTGCCCCATGTTCTTCTAGAAAGTTCCACAATAAGGTTTCAGCACTGGTAGTGATGCTTTTGAATGAACTGGAATTACTCAGTTCAGTCTATATAAATCCATTCTATATAAAGTCACAAAAGGATATTTTTAAATAAAGTGTCTACAGAGCATATAGTAAGCCTAAGAGATGTATATACTCAATAGCACTTTTGGCATAAGAATATTTTTATTCCCAAAATGATATGAAAAAATACATTAGTTTTTCATGACCTGAGGAAAATATGTTACTACTGTTGAACAGATAAATCTGCAACAAAAATCTATTATAACTTCATAATAAGACAAAGGTTATATATAAGTAACTTTAGAAAGGCAAGCAAATAAACACAAAAAAGAGAATCAACTTTTATATATGACTTTAGAACTTAAAACCAAAGAAATAACTATGGAAAGTTAAGTTTATTTTAAAATAATTATATGCAATTTAAGAAGTTTTCTTTCATGTCAACTGCATATTGTTATAGTTATTAACAAAGTCATTAAGCAAATTTTAAGACTAAAATAAATTTTTAATGAAATGTCTGAATATAAAAATTTATATAAGTACTTCTTATATTAAAAACTGTGGATGAAAGTATAGTATGAATATAAAATGCTGTACTAAATAATGTATCTCACTTTAACCAAAATGTCCCTGAAAATGTGTGTATAAATGTGTGCTTTTGAAGCTTACCAGTCACAGAATTGTGTTGAAATGCCCCATTATAGAACTGCTTACTACTTTAAACACTCCTACTCTAAATTATTTTTAAAAAGAATAACCAACTCATGGTTAATCTATTTCAAACACTATCTTACATAAAGGCAAGATATCTCCAAACAGATTAATTACCTATGATAACATTAAGCATTCACAACCCTAGTTACCAGCAACCCATTAGAGACAAAAACTCAGAAAATTCAGGTCAGGTCAGCAAAAGTGCCCAGTTTTCCTGATGCTACTATACCCATATATACTGGATAAAGAAAATCCTCTTAGAGAAATCAATTCTCAAGTGGTTGGAGCTTCACAGAATTATTTTAATGTCAGGGCTATAGAAATGCCACTCATTAAACCAATGGGAGTAAAAATGGCACTCTAAAGGCAATATTATTGAGTACAAACAGAAGTACTAAGTAGCCCCAAGGCAGAAAAGAAACCATAATGAAAACTGAATATACATTTCTACTTGGATCAATGATAATTAATGGACTCTCCCCATTCATGAGTTTTATTATCCTTAAAAATGAGCAAAGAAAAATCACAGCATTCTTATTCTGCTAGCAAAGCTCTCACTGGGGTTTCTCAACTAAGTAAATTTTACCTACAAATAAGGAGATATTGGGGAGAGAAGGCTCCATCAGATACTGTTCCAGTGTCTAATTTAAGTTAAGCATATTCTGTGCTTCTGGAATGCACCAATAGTCGTATGCTCCAGTATTGTTGTAGAAGTCCAGAAAATTAAGATGTCCAGATATGTTCATAAAAAGAAAAACATTAAGAGGGGAAAATGTTATGATAAAGAATGATAGGATGGCTGGGGGCCGGGGAGGAGTTGGGAAATAACAAGATTTGGACAGGAGGCCTAACTCACCTCTGGAAAGTATAGGTGCTGCGGCAAGAAGCAAAGCTGGGTTGCGGGTAAGATCTCTGGAGAAGAGTCCAGAACATGAGCATAGAAAGACCCCAGGATAAAGCATGAAAACAACAGAAGTTTGAGTCAGAGAGAAGAGGAGAGGAGAAGGAAGATGGCTGTTAAAAAGCAGAGGGCCTGAGAACAGAAAGGAAAACACAGAATCTACCGAGGTGAAGAGCACAGGTGACCTTTCTGGAATGCCCACACAGGGATACAGTAAGCCTGGAACATGGAGAAACCAGTGGAAAAGAAGTGGATGCACTTCTAATTCCACAACCAAAATTTTTTTAATTTGGTAACACACATTTTTTTTAATTTGATAACACACACAATTTTTTTTAATTTGATAACACATACATATGTTTATATCATTAGATTCCCCAGGGTTCTCCCACCACCTTGTCCCCCATGAACTATCATCTTAATCTCTTGTGCTTCTCCCTCCCTTGATTATACTCCCTCCCCCTCTCTTGTTCTATGCTTCAGTTTTGCTGACAATTTTAAGTTTCACCTGTCCGTTGTTTCCCCTATATCCTGCACATAGGTGAGATCATCCATATTTCTCTTTATCTTTCTGGCTTATTTCCACTAACATGATTCCTTCTAGGTCCATCCATGTTATCTTAAATCTTTTGAGCATCATTTGTATTTAAATCAACTCCCCACTATTCTAAATATTTCCATCCTGCTTTTCTTTCAGTCACACTGCCCAATAGCAGTCAAACTGATAATTCTATTTTTCAAATGAGAAGACCCAGGTATAGGAGGACTGATTAACCAACAAGCTTATTTTTTTGGTCACAAGGGTCAGTATATTTATTTTTCCTTAACCCTCATGAGATCAGTTATCTTCTTGTCCAGAAGAATCACACATTCAACCTGAAAGGCCATAGTGAAGTTAAATGCTCATTAAAACTGATGTCTTTCTCACTTACAACATGCTGTCTAAGAAATACAATGAAGCAATGGAGTTGCTCAGAACAACAGGAAGTCTATGATTAACGTGGACACATCCACAAGTAAGATTCCCACCTGTTATCATATCACACACACTTCGAAATAGCACCCCCACCTCCTCAGTCCAATTGCGAAAACAGACTATCTAATGAACCATCTGCACCATAACAGTGAGAGCCAACTGAGATGGGTGGATAATACCAAAGAAGTCTCACTTTTTATTCTTTATTCCCCCTTGTGTATTATTAGGCTGAGTAACATTCTTAATTGCGTGATAAATTGAAAATATTGGCAGGAAGTTAACTTTTGTACAATTTTGAGTTTTTTTAATGTTACTTTGATGGTCTTTCTGGTCGATTTCTTTGCCGCTCTCCTGCAACAGAAGGAAAAGTTGACCCCATGAACCAAACCACTGGGAAGCCAAGCCTGCAGCTATGTGGCATTAAGAATCTTCTGCCAGTCTGTATGATTTCACTGAACTATTCAATTATGCCTTTTCAAGGGTAAGCCGAAATGCAGATCTCACCGTGGTCTTTGGACCAGTCAGATGAATAGAAAACTGAAGGGAAAAAAAAAAAAAAAAAGACAGCCGTTTTTAATGGAAAATAGGTGTGATTTCGCCCCTTTTTTTCCTGCTGAAATGTTAAAAGCCTTCATCAGAGAAACTTTTGTTCCTGAATCAAATACCATCCAACTTTCACAAAAGCAGGACAGTTGATCAATTCTCTCACCAAGCGTATGATGCAAATTTGTTATAATTTATTAAGTACTTTTAATGATTGTTACAAACAGTAAATTTCTGGTAACCAGAAACAAAGGCCCCTATTTGGCTGAAGGCTACTACGGAAAATAGACTATTGCACAAAAGTCCATATTACAATTAGTTTGGTGAAGGATAAAGAAAAATTCCTAGCTATATTACCGCCATTCTTTAATTAACCATCCTCAGAGAATAAAATTCGTCTGTAACTTAGTTGGGGTTTAAGATGTGTTTCAATTACATATGGCAGTGCTGACCTAGGCCAGAGATCTCAAGGGCCAGTCTCTACTTAAAAAAAGTCACAGCTACTGTGGAAAACAGGATGTCTACCCTTAGCCTCTACCTTCTCCTTAAACTTAAAAACATATGAAAACCTATGGTTCTGAAATCGGGTCACAAAGGAGGCAAAAGTCACAAGTGGCAGTTATCTTACCCCAGTCACCAAAGGTCCCTAAAGTCCCCAAAGACACAGTCCAAGATGGTGCCCCTTTGCCCCTCCAAACCTCAGAGGTAGGCACTCTGAAAAGTCCAGTCTTCCTCTGACGTCTTCTCTTTTCTTCTCTCTCCATTATCCCGAGTTGCTTTACTTCTTCAAGGTGCTTCAAATGTCTTCCACAACTGCTGATGTTCAAATCAGCTTTCAAAATCAGTTTTCCAGGCCACCTTGCTATGGCATCACACTCTCTGCACTGGCCACTCTTCTGCTGGCCACCATGACTCCTCACCACCACCGGCTCACTCTTCCAGGGGGCTTCTCCCCAACCTGGTCACTCAGGCTCCTCTTTACCCACCTGCCATCCTCTTCGCTCCTCTCTGGAAGGCTCTGCTCCCGCGTCCTTCTCTACATGCCCAAAACCTATGAGCTCTCAGCTTCACATGGTTCTCCTTCACGTGCAAATCCTCCTTCAGGTGCTTCCTCCCAGTTTTTAACTCTCTCAAGTTTTTAACTGCTATGCTCCCAAGGGTGGGGGGGGGCACCCAGTTTCAAGTCTACCATTTGCTCTTATTAACTTACTGTGTTTGAAGCTGAGTGAAATGAGTACACAACAGGCTCCATCACTGCCCCATTAACTGTGTGGTGTTTTGGGGTTTTTTAGCTCCTCAGATTCAATTTCTGATTATGTGTATATGCTGTGGAAAGGAGAGAGGGGTTTCCCTCACCAGCAACCAATGTTCTATGTAGGGTAAATAGTGTACTCAGGCTTTTTTCCCCATTAGTGTGCATGGCCATGTACCCTCCCCATGACTGTGTATGTCTGGGCCCAGTGGGTATGCACATGTGTGAGTGGGCACAGCTGGGCCTAGGAGGAGGCAATAAAAGGCTGGAATCACCTAGGGTGAGGGAGGAAGGAAGGAAAAACTAGAGTAATTGTTTATCATTAAAAATCCAAAAGAGAAATCTAATGGCTCCATCATTCTTTGTCTGCTAAGCCATGGGGACCTACGAAGACAGGGTTGGTTATCCAACATCTATATACCATCTGGGTGTCTTATGATTTAATTCATTCTGACCCTCCCTAGGGATAGCTTCACCCTTCATGGTTTAGGGGTTCAGTCTTCCTCTCTCACCCTGCTCCAATATCTGCACAACTTGTTATCTACATTTCTGACTGGGGTGAGTTAGGCTTTTTCCTCCATTAACCTGTATATCCAGCACCTGGGATATTGCACCCTCCCCATGACTGTGCAGCCCACTGGGTGTGCGTATGTGGAAGTGCACATACCTGGGACTAGGAGAGAGGATAAAGGGATGCAGAGATAGAGCATGAGCATGAGCATGTGCACAAGCAGGAGAAAGAGCCATATGAGAGAGAGCCAGAGATACAGGCAGGCCAGAGAAAGAGTAAAGAATTCTGGGGGCCTGGAGAGCTCGGCTGCCTCCTGGCCCTGCTCTGCCCTGCCTAATGTGTCTACGTAGCTAAGATCAATGAAGAAACTACACAAATTGGTGGGCCTGATGTTGCCCCTACAATTGGCCACAGGGATGGCTGCATTACACTGAGTGATTGGGGGTTCTAACAATCCCCCCTTGAACCTAAGGTTCAAGGACTAAGTGATCACCTACACTGCTGAACAGCTAGCTATAAGGCAGCAGTCACCAAGAGTCCTTTTTTTCCCGTTTGAATTTTTATTCTTCTGAATTCTCAATTGTTCATTTACCTTTTTAATTTTTGATTATGTATATTTGTATCTTACATCATTGTATACCCCAAGATTCTCCCACAACCTTCTCATCTGTGCTCCACCATCTTGATTTTTCTTGAGTGGTTTAATTTGCTAGTTGCAGCTCACAGGAGTCAGTGACACAATTTACTTCCTAGATCATTCGTTTATTATAAAAAGGTTGTAAGTAAAACAGTCAGGTGGGAGAAATACAGGGGGCAAGGCCTATGGAAAGGGGTAGGGAGTTCATAGGCCCTCTAAGAGCACTCCTCTCCCGCCAGATCTGCAGGTGTTCACCAACCCAAGCTGGAATCTCCCAAACTCGCTCCATTTTGGTTTGTCTGGAGGCTTCATTACACAGGTAAGATGGATTACATCAGTGATCATTCTCCAGCCTCTCCTCCCTTTGGAAGTTGAGGGATAGGACTTAAGAGCTTTCCAAAAGACTCCTCATTAACATAACCAGAGACCCTTCTAAGCTCTCATCACATAGGAAGTTTCAAAAATTTGGGGGAACTTTATGCCAGAAACAGCTACAAAAATCAAGTGGGTATTTTTTATTATAAGAAACAATATCACATGTAATCTACCTTTTCATTTCTAAGTATCAAATCCAAGGAAGCATTCATTGCATATCTTGCAGAAGAGGTGGTGTGTGTGTGGGCAAGTGTGTGCTCCAACGGGTGTCCTTAAATGCTCTGTATTTTCCTCTCACTGTGAAATGAGGTCTAAACATGAAGTTTGCCAGTTAATAACAAATGAAATAAAATCTCATGCTGAAAACAAAAAGGAATCTCAGAGACAGCAAATCACATTTGAAGAGGTGAATTTCAGCTGTTCTTGAACCAACACTGAAAGAAGTCAAGGACACGGTAATATCTGGCCCAGGTCACCTCAGTCCCATCTGAATGTGTATCTGGTGTAATCATTTCCTTCCAAGTCAGTCACCCTATTCTCCAGGGAGGTGGCTGCCAGCTAGAGCCTGGGTCACTCCCTTCTACTATTCTCTATATGCCTGCACTTCCAGACCCTAAGATGGACATTTTATACTATATTTTAATATTAGAGCACTGTAATATTAAATAAAATGTTCATAGGTTAATCTCCCTTTCCTTATATGCTCAAAATATTTCTAAGCTTTTCTAATATCTATATCAACAGATGTAGATGAGCTATAGAACTATGAATATAAGTGTGGAGAGCATACAGGATCTCTGGAAATATTGACAGGTATTAAGATTAATAATGAAAGTAGGAAAGACCAGTCATCAATAGCTAAATCCAGAAAGGTTGGCTGATCACTTCATAATATTTTGATACAGAACCATGATGAATGTAAAAACTAAAGACTTAATTGCATAAGCTAGTCACTGCAAGATATTCCAAGTGCCTCCACTGCTTCAACAGTGGAAGAGAATATTCAGAGTTCTAAAATAATTCAAGTGGCCATTCCCTTCTCTCAACTCCTCAAGCAATTTGAAGCAGTTCTACCTAGCGGCTAGTGAATATTTCCTGTTATTGCTTCTGATATGCATGCCTAACCTTTCATAACCAGATCTTAAGGCTTTATCTTCTATTTCCTAGGATGCAGCTTCTATCCCTTCCAATGCCTAGGATGTCTGATACTGAACAGACCTTCACAAACCTTTCTTTGACTATTTACCATGATTAAACTCCTTTTTGTCATCAAAAAAAAAAAGCTGTAGGTCTTATTTTTAATTAAAATTACTTACATTATCATTCCTCTAAGTATTCTCCTCTGTAGATTATTTTTTGACCACAGGTAGGTACCATATGTCTCATCCATCAAAGTCAGTTTGATTAGAACATAGTACTTAGAGTAGGAGGCATTCTACCTTTCAGAGGCTACATTGCCCTTTTCCAAATATCAGGTATTCCTGTCATATTCCAGAAGACATTGAAAGCATTCAATGTTAACAGCAGCAGTCACAAAAGACTGGCATTCCCTTCGCCTGCAACTGAACTCACGCCTGCCATCTGTAAGGTAAGAAGAGACTGACCTCATCTCTTTTTGCTTTCAGTTCCCACTTGAATGGTAGCAGGTCTATAAATCCTGTGGCTATTGTAACAGTTTCGGCTACTGGGCAGCAGATGCTGGGAAACAATAGCACTAGCAGATTATCAAGTCCTTAAATGTTGTCATCTCAAAAGAAGCCTGTGGATGCAGACCACAAACTCACATGCTGTAAAAAACCAGAAACCAGTTTTTCCAGAGAAGTTCATCACCCACCTTGAAGTTCTCCACTCCGACTATACAGCTCCCTCCTCTGCTCTCGCAAATAGGCGCTCATGCTGATGGCATGGGAGGACGACTCGAACCTGCAATTAGAGGCAGGATGCCAGAACCGTTAGTCAGTAACCAAAAAGGCAGTATTCAGCTCTGCGTTCCAAACAGTCTGCTCCAGTCTATGGGATGCCCCCAAGACTCCATGACCAAGTCATTCGCCCATTTCAGTCAGGACCAGGGCATGGGGCTATAGAGCTTGACCTGTGGACAGTGTTCCCGGCTAACACTCCTCTACAACAGAATTTAGAGTTTTTGCTCCTTTTCCATTTCAACTGGTCCAACTCTGATTTTTGAAAGATAGCACCTTTTGGCCCTCAGACCACTACTCTCCTTTGGCAGCAGCAACAATAGTCTGTAAAGTCATTCTCCTGCCAACATCCAGTTGAAAAGTTACCTATGACTGCCAATTGCCACCAAAGAAGCAGTGGCCCCTCAGAGTAGACATCTTGCCTTTCTAACTTGTCCATTTAGAAGACTGGTATAAAGAACATGCTAGAAGCATCACTGAATACTAGAGGAAAAGAAGATAACTCTGGTGTCTCTTTAAGTCCTCAGAAACAACAGAGCTTCTAAATGGCTGTAAGTCTTTGACCTGCCACCTCCCACATAAAGCCTCTCAGAAATACCAAGCTACTGAATGCTTATTCACACTACCCTAAAGCTGCTGCAGATCAGACACATGGGGTTGTCGCACAAGATAGAACTGACCTCTGGAAACTGACATAACATACACAGGAAAAGAGAAAACAAAACAAAACAAAACCACAAGTCACAGTCTTAAGAGAAACTGTCAGGTAAAGAGGGAGAAACAAACAGGTAAAATGATGACTATAAACAGAAAATCCTTTGAGGTGCTCAGAAATTCCATTTCAAATTGAAGATGGTAAAATCCAAATAGCTGGTTGTGGGGAGACATCCCGCCATGAGTGATAGTCACAAAGGGGTCAACAGCAGTGGGATGAAAGAGTTGCACTGATAATGGGCCAGGTTTCCGGCAACAAGGATGGCGCACCATCATTTTTTAAATGATGCCTTCTTTACCCATTCCTTGACAAGGAAGATGAATACCACGATGAAGGTCAGTCGGAGGGAAGCACTTGGGTTACTTGATCCTCTCTCTGCGCCCTGCCAAGAACTAAGAGGGCGCTCACCGCCAGAAGGCAGGCAAAGTGTGCAGCACTTCAAAAGGGCCACCTGCCAGTGAAGTGCGGAGAAGCAGCCGCTGACCTCCAAAAAGCCTGCTGACAGCTATTGATCAGAAATGGCATGGCGAAAAAATAAACTCTTGAGCAAAGAATAGAGAGGCACACATTCTCCAACGAGGGCGAACTTAAACACACTTAATTAACCTTGGCTCGGGGCAATTAAAGAGAGTAATAAAGCCCTTCATGGATGTGATAAAAAAGACGACAGCTCATGAAAATCTTAATCCTTTTCGACCTGATGCATTTTGCTACTCAGGAATCCTTTTTGTGTTTGCAACAAGTCACAGATTGGTATAATTTTACAATAAAAGAGGCACTGGATGTGACTCAGTCTCACCTCCTTATCTGAGCACCAAAAGCCCAGAGACTCAGTAAGAAAGGACACCTGCCTCGCTCACTCAGCTGTTCCACAGCAGAAATGGACACAAAACAGACTGAACTGTAACCGTGGCCTACTTGGGTATGGGTGTTGAGTTTTCCTGACTACGCAATAGGAAGTGGCAACAATTACTTATGTTCATTTATTCATTTCTCACCATTTATATATTTTTCCAATACCAGTTTCAGGATTAGCTAAATATTTGAAAAAGGATATGGGGTCTAAGGTTGACTGTCAGGGGTGATGGTTGAAATCATGAAATCTAGAAAAGCGTGCTTTTTGCAACACAATGAGATTTGGAAGAGTAAGTTAAGCAGGATAGGGAGTGAAGGGGGAGAGAGGGAGGAAAGGAAAGGAAGGGTAAACAAGGCAGCACTTGAAGGAGACCAGTGGCTGCTTTTAGCCATATTTTTCTTCCGCTTGCTGCAAAGCCCCAATTCTTTCCCCATATTATGCTTCTCTCTTCCTACCACACTCAGTAGTGCAATTGGGAAAAGTATCTCCTTCAGCTCAAAAATTTATAATGGGAGATGAACCCTGACAGGTTTAAGATGATTAATCACGGAGACTGGCAATCTCCGGCCAGTTTGGACCCGATACTAGAATCTGAGAAATATTGTCAACAGGCTTCATTGCAGGCAGAGGAGAGTAGCAACGGATACTTCGTTGATTTAAAAGATTTGAAAGAGTAGTCACTTTGGAAGCCAGTTCTCCAGCATCTAACAAAGCTAAATAATCTCACTCATATGATGAAGTAATTATGCTCCCCTAAATTTACTCAAATGAGTCACAGCTACACAGAAACCTACACATGAATGTTTACAGCAGCTTGTTCCTAACTGCCAAGAGTGGGAAGCAAGCAAGATGTCTTTCAAAGGTTGAATGGAAAAACAAACGGTGGTACAGCTCACATGATAGAATAGTATCTACTTTATGTACTGAGGTGCAGAGAGATAGGGAGGAGCGTCAGATGCACGCTGCTGGTGGAAGAAGTCAGTCGGCAAAGGGTGACTCCCAAGGAAGGCATCCTGGCAAAGGCAAGGCAAGTTACTCTGATCAAAAGATCAGAGGTTGCCAGAGAGTCAGCAGGTGAGAAAAACAGGAATGGAAGTAGAGAACTGGGATGTTTAAGGCCATGAAACTATCCTGTATGATACTGTAATGGTGGCTATATGACACTACACATTTCTCCAGAATCCACAGAACTGGACACAGTGGAAAACTGGACCTGTGGAGGAGGTGGATTTAAGGAAGCGTTGTATTGTTCGCTCAATTTCTTTGTAAACCCTTTTAAAGAAATCCAAAAGGTAAACCTGATTTTAAGAAGGTGTGCAGGAAGAATCATACCTTTTATTTCCTTGTTATCATCAATTTTTATTGGTGTAGAACTGAAAGCAGAGAGATAGATAGAACTGGGTCCTTGATGAGACCGTAGTGATTTTTTTTTTAAAATCCTTCACATTTCATCCTTATTGTATGAGATAATAACTTTCCAGTAGTTAATCTATTTCATTTAAGTTTCTAAGTTTCTTGCCAACTACAGTATTTTAACTAGTATTGGTTCCAAGCACTGAGTAAAAGTGTAAGAAAGAAAAAAGGAACACATTCAATAAACAAAATGGATTTTCTTCTAGTGCAGGCACAGTAAATCTCCTTTCCTCTAGGCCAAAAGATAAATGAAACTGTTGCAACTTTCCTTAATGATTAAGAACTCTATGAATCCATGATAAAAATGAATTTCAGAAGTAAATCAATAAAAGATAGTGGAGTTTCAAATATTCAAGAAGAATAAATTCAAAATATCAGATTATACTTCTTTACATACTTAGCTTTAGAAACACAACTTCTCAAATATCTCTTAACCCCTCAAAAGATATAGAAGTTGAAACACTGGGTGACTGCACTCGTATTTGGAACATAGAGAAAACAAAACAAAAGTAGTAGCAGTTATCATTGTTCTTATTAATATTAACAATAAGCATGCCATTACTGTTAGCTGTACAGGTGACACACTTAGGGCACGCATGGCCTGGTGGGTTCACTACAACTGTAACTAGAAAAAAAAAGATTTTTCATATCTCTCTTTTATTAAATCAAAATCCAATACTACTTAGCAAAGGAGATTTGCATAACTTTATTAATAGTTCTTGGCACTTGGGTTTATCAAGAGTTGAAATATTTCATTTCATATAAAATTCCCTAGGAACAACTGGGAAAATTCATTTCACTGCATTTTATCTGAAATTCTGGAGAAATAAAATTCTGAACATTTTTATTAGGACTCTGAAACCATTTGGTAACCATACTCCAAACAGATACTTCACTTTACAAAAAAACGAAAGTATTCAAAATTGAATGTGTCTTCACTTCCTAGAAATGACGTCAGCTTGACCTGGGTGAAGGAAGAGTTATTCTTCAAGGAGAAAACCATCCTTCTTGGATCTAACACTGACTGACCCCTGCTATCTGGCCGGCCGGGAGATACATACTTGAAAAGAGAGTGTTTGGGCCTTTGAGGTTTCTTCTTGGCAAAAAAGGCTGCAAACTCTCGTCCAGTGCTGGCATAACTGAGTTGTGCTGATGGTTCGGAGGCCGTACGAGTATTCTTCATATCCAAGTACTCGGTCAGCAGCATCTGTGCAGAGAGGCAGTTTCATATACACATTTGTAAGGTGCTACTAAGAAGTCATTTCAAACTGTGAAAATTTAATTCTAAAACATCATCCTTGATATTCAGGAGAACATTAACCACACTCTATACATAAATCTTAGGGAATATTCATTATAGCCATAAAGTCATCTATTTGCTACCTATTCTTAAAACAAGGAACAGAAGTTTGGGGGGGGGGGGAGCAGAGGGAGCATTTGGAGATGGGAGTAAAGGAAACATTTTTATTAAGGGTCTGCTATGTGTCAAATTATAATGGCATAAGTAGCCACGCCATAGTATTTACTGACAACTTATTAAATAGCAGGCAAGATACCCGACCTCATATAAAACATAAAACATTATCAGGTAAATTCTCAGATGCTGCCTGAAAAGTGGGGTTCAGGAGCAGGCTGGGGATGGTGGACAGGAGCAGGCTGGGGATGGTGGACAGCATGGTCCTCTCTTCACTTTGAGAGTGCACACCATCAGCATTCTTGCACAACCACCAGCCAGAGGAACCATGGCCCATGAGCTGAAAGGTCCACTCCTACAAATAATTTCTAGAGCCAATATTCAGCTAAGAGCCTCAAAGTGAAGTCAATAGTTTTTTGTTTGTTTGGGTTTTGGGTCAACTGCTGGTAGAGGATCCTGTTTATAAAATCATTTCACTTTACTCTGGGGTGATGGGGCCTGGCTAGAATTAGTTGTTTTGCTCGTTCTAAGAATGGCATTGGAATAAACTCTAACCATGAAAGAAAACAGCGGACCAGAAACAAATCACCAGGGATGCTAAGACTTCCCATAGGTTATCCTGAGACTCAAATGTACCATTCATTCCTATAATGCACCACATTTAAAATTTTGAGATAACCAAATGGTACAGTATATGGAATCAAGCAATTCCTAACCAGGGGTGAAGAAAAGCTTTCAGAAATGAAAAGATACCCTGCAACTACTCATTCCTGCATACACGAACCTATTCATTCATTCAACATTCAAGGCTTGAGAACCACATTAAGTGTTACTGTCAAAAACCATATATGGAGTACCTTCTAAATACAATACTGCCCCCAATGCATTTTAAAGCAATTCTATTTCTATTACAAACATACAGACATGAATGAGTACTCATCACATCAGACATTTTAAACACAGGATTGTATTTAATCCTGAAATCAGTCAAGTAAAAGTTGCTATCTTCGTTGTAGAAATGAAGACACTGAGAATTAGTGGCATTAACAAAACTAGGTGCTTGGGGTTGAAGACAAGAGTTAATGGAAAATTGCTGTATCTATCCCTCAGTTTTAATGAGGATGCTAAATTTCTCTGAAAAAGCAGAGTGGATAAAAAAAAGTAAGAAACTGGTCTGCAATCTTATAATAGCAAAGTAAAAGAGATGATTTCCACTGAGCTTTAACTGACACCAAAGTCTGCGCTCTTCCTGATGACATTCTACTAGGAAGAACATAAAAACTATCCATGAGGATGCAATAGGTAGCAGTAAATGGACTTTATTTATTTCATTTTCTGGACAATAAAGATTTCACTGGGAAAGTGTAAAACATGTTAACAGACTGGTCAATGCTTTCTTATTTATTTATGAGGCCACAAGAGTATTATTCAGCATGCTGATGAAGTAATATAATGACAAATACACTCTCTGTGTTAATAAATCACCCAAACTGCCCAGCAGTAAGGGAGAATATTGAATGGGGTCTCCAGTAACAACAACTAGGGAGACTCAATTATTTTGTAGACTTAGCATACATCAGTATGTTAATAAAGTTTGCAGTAACCTGTGATAAAGAAAGGCTAATAAACCTGAATAGAATTTCAGATTTCTTTAATATAGGAAAACATCTACAAATCTGCTGGTCTTCACACCAATGACAGATATGTATTTCTCACAAAACGTGAAGATACACTAAGCCAAATATTTCTTTCAATTCCTATTCTCCTAGAATTCTATGACTTGCTTTGCACAATAAAATATGAACTGACCAGAGCTGAATTACACACTATTTAAAGAACAGTTATTTTAAGATTACTGGATTTCTTTCCCTCAAAAATCAATAAATTCTCCATAATTATTACCTCTCAGCATTGTTAACTTTTTCTATATTCTAACTTGTCTCTAGCTACAAACATGTACTATTTCTACCTTCTCAACAAAAATCTTGCTTTGGTCCTCCTGTTCTCCCTATAATCTTATGTCCTTAGTTGTTGAGTTCCAAACTTTAAAGAACAACTTTCACATATATTACTTCCTTGACCATGATATGCTTTATTTAGTTCTAAATTCTCTCTCAAGTTCTTATCCCACATCTGTGATTCCATGTTTGACATAATCACATACTTCACACATAAAATCAACCTACATTAAAAGCAGTAAGCCTTCCTGTCTTCTTTTGCTTTGTTAGCAGTTTCTTATTCTCACTGATCTCCGGATTTAAAACTTCAGAACCATCTTCAGGTAACATTCCACTCTCTACATATATCCATACACGAGTGATTTCCAGTTTCACTAATTCCTTCTCAACTCTATTAGTCTATTCATTACTGTCCATTATGACAGTCATCCACTTGGTTGGAATCAAGCAATTTTTCTCATTTGACCTTTCACCTCACTTCTCTTCCTTTTCTAGCCCTTTTCATACACTATCAACAGATTTCCTAAATTACTGTTGCTGCCACTTTCAGACTATTCTTCTCATCATCACCAAACTCTAATCTCAATACATTTTCCTAGATATGTCCTACTCTTCCCAATACAAACACTCCAATTAAAATCACCGACTCAACACTTCCCTCAGCCCTCTTCTTTCTGCATTGGCCAACCTAGCTATGTCTCTGTAAATAAAAGTAAAATATCCTTCCAAAAAATGTTCCAATATTTTCACTTCAGTGACCACACCCCACCCACTCTAAGTCAGCTGACACCCTTTCTGAGCTCCCAATGTCTCTGTCTTACATATCATTCAGTAAATATGCATCAAAAATTGCCTGATACTACTATTTAATGAAAAAAAAAGCCTGAAGAGTCCAATTCCTACATTCCTTAAAGCAATGAATTAATCTCACCCAAGAATCATATGAGATATCTGAGAATGAGAATCAGAAAACATAATCACAAAATACTGAAAAACACATGAGAAGCCTTGTTGTATACATTGTTATATGCAAATAAGAAGTAGTCTCCAAAACTGAATGAGCTCTGTAAATTATTCCTTAGTACAAGGAAAGGAATATGGATTAAATCATAGGCCTTAACATGTTTGCTTCTTCCACTGAGTTTGCTTCTCTTTCCAAACACTACTCACCACACCACTAGCTAACAAAATATACTGCCTTTAAAATACAGGTACAGTTTTGATAAGCAAATTGGTGAAAATTCATTTATAAAGATCTCAGAACAAATAAGTCCCCAATTCTGAGATATTTAAAATTTGCTTGACTTCAGCTAAATTTTCCACCACAAAGTCTTGACACAAATATCATATCTGGTATTAAAATATAACCATAGAATTTCTTGATAATTTAACATCATTGGGAATAATGTAGCTTTCAAATAGTAATAAAGCATATGCACCAACCTATAGGTTCAAATTTCCATTTTTATTGAAGGAAATGAGCAATATAGGTTGTTTTTGTCTGGGGAAAGTCACCTAAGTTGGAATTCTGGGACAAGAGGCATTATATTTATAATATCAAATACATTCTACAGTAGCCATGTTCTTGATTCTAAATTTCTTCATATTATAGATGCTTATTTCTCTACTCTTAAGTTCTGGAATTGTTATTGTTGTTAATGAGTTCAAAATATAAAAGCAAAAGCTTATGGATATTTTAACTTGAAAGGTATTAATTCGTAAATACAAAAACAAGAAATGTTAAAATATGGTTGAAAAACACCTGAAATCGTCTATGGCCATACCACTCTGAATGTGCCCGATCTCGTCTGAAAAACACCTGAATACCCAAGTAGCCTAGTGATTTTATTATCTACTATATTTTGGCATGTTTTTTGTCTATATAGTGTGCTTGAAAGATCAGTGGTAGAAACAAACCCCCCAAAAATGATGCTTTAAAGAATATATAATGAGGAGCGGTCAGGCAAACCTTCTATTATAGTATCTGATAAGTAGTTGTGACAATACTAGTTTGAAATCACATGGTGTAGAAAGCAGGGCTAATGTTTTGAAATCTGAACCTTGCAGTAGCACGGTAGCAACATATTAAATCAATTCCTCATCTACTATGTCATGTGCTTTATTTAACATATTATATGAGGATGTACAAATATGTTATATCCTTATGGCTTTTAATACCTTTTCCTTATGACAGCTTGAAGAGGTTTTGGTGTCGTTACTAAGAT
The DNA here is from genome assembly GCA_004024945.1 of Uropsilus gracilis. NCBI lineage: Eukaryota > Metazoa > Chordata > Mammalia > Eulipotyphla > Talpidae > Uropsilus > Uropsilus gracilis. Next base: position 79,281 of record PVHY01003624.1, on the reverse strand, counting down.
ACCTACGAATAAATGAATATATGCCTATATACATTTAGGAACATTTATGTCACAAATGCTCTTTTTGCAGAACACTGATATCACCTGTACAGAAGTAGTATTTTATTGCAACCAGCATCATTCCAGACCAATTCTCCAGACTAGTAACTACAAATGCTTAATCATTCTAGCAAAATTACACTGCATTTCTCCCCCTTGATGAATCTGAAAATTAGATTGTTTCATATAACAGAAACAATAATAAGAGGAAATTATCTTGAGCTCCCGATATGAACTAAGATTCAAATTCTCTTGGGCAGTGCCTGAAGTGTACCTACACTAAATACTGCAATTTTCAGTAGTTTGCTTTTAAAATGCAGGGGCCCAAGAGTTGGTGTCCACTCACAGCAAAGTAGAATCCACTGGACTAGCCCTCACACTGACAGTAATTATAAAAGCTGAAGTATGTATATAAAATAAGAATTCAAAGGCCCTGAACAGGAACCAAATTAGGGAGAAACTAGCAGTTTGATGGGGGTGGGGGGAGGTATGGGAAGATGGCACACACTAGCTGAGCTCTTCTGGTTTCTCAAAGAGCACTTTGCAGTACCCAGAGAGCAAGGGTGGAATCCATGCAGAAACTACAGTAGTACTGGACTGGGGAGATAAAACAAAGGTACAAAGACACCAAGATCAGAAGAGAAGAGAAATACAGATACAGAAGTGGGAAGAGCAACATCAGAGTAACATACCCCTCAAAATATCATCTTGATTCCAAAAGATGTTGCAAGAAAGATTTAAACAGCATAATATTTTAAAAATTACAGCCACCATTTGAAATGACTAAAGCTTCAAATTTGTGCTATAGGGTGGCTAGTCAATGGGGTGTTAATGACAAAAAAAGTAACAAAGCTTATTTGTCTGTTTGTTTCAATATTGCAGTCTAAATGCCCCACTGCATAAATACTAAATATTCTGCATTAAGGAAACCAAAAGTGAAATAAACAGTCATTGTGAAGATGGACTAGCCATTTCCTGTTTAATTATACTCATTATCAACAGCAGTCATATAATTAAAATCACTATTAGTATTTCTTGTGAACAGTTCCTTACTTTAGTGATCAAAATAAAACAAACCAATAAATTCCAAGGGTACATATGTAATTTCTAGTCCTGCATCAAACCACAGAGTCCCTATCTACGAGTGCATGCTTAACTTCCATTACACCCACTAGAATCTCCTTTAAAAATCAGTTTTAATAACTTCTAAAATATACTTTTCACTTATTTCAAACACACAGTTTCTTAATACATAAAATGTGCATGACATTGCGCTGGGTATAAGAACAAGTCTCAAAAATAAACCCTTTGCAAATGTCAAAGCAAGTGAATTTTACTATATTTACATGTAGTTTTAAAGTGAATTAAAAACTCAAATCGATCAATTCTTCTCCCAATGTGTTAACATACTAAAGGAAACACACATGAATGAATGTCATGCCAGGAAGAACGTGTTAAGGACCAAAATATAGGAGTGAGCATTTAAATATGGAAAAGCTTGCTAATAACTAGGAAAATGGAAAAAGGCCTTCCTGATCAAGGAATTATAGGGCATTTTATGTAGGGTATAAATACAATCTGAAATTGTGCAAAGGTAAAAAGTAAATAAATAAAATGGCAGAATTACCAGAACAAACAGTGCTGGGGAAATTTAGGGTATCTTTAGTGAATAGCAAGTAGTTCACGTAACAAAAGTGGAGATAAAATTTAGCCTAGAACATTAGTAAGTGGATAAATTTCAGGACCATTAACACCACACACAGGCATTGAAGCAAACAAGGAGGCAATAAATGATTTAAAATAGGAAAATAAAATGATAGCTATCCATTACATAAATTATAGGATATAACATATAGGCTACAGCATATAGAATAACAGATTAAAATGAAGCAGATTTGAACCAAAAGAAATGATTAGGGAAATACTCTAAAAGGAGAGACATAAAAGAAATACCATGGGGATAAATCCCATGGTATTTTGAATTTTGAAAACATGATTTCATAAGACAGTATTTTTAAAGCATATTGAGGTATTATTTACATACACTAAATACATCCACTGTCAGGTATAATTCAACAACATTGAAGTAAATATATATAGCTATGTCACCATCACCATAATCACTGTAGAAAACTTCCAACAATACAAGTACCTTTATGAGGTGAGCTCAGGATTTCCATTAGTATTTATTTGCCTTTTGCTGACTTACTTCATTTGTATAATGCCCTCTAGTTCAATTCACAATGTTGCGAATGGCAATATTTCCCTTTTGATAACTGAATGATAGTCCACTGCATACACATAGGCACCCACATATATACACACACCTATAGATATGAACACCACAATTTCTTTGTTCATGTAGCTAGCCATCAATCAGATGCTAACAACTGCATTCTTAGCTATTGTAAAAGTGTTTTTGTTTCCCTCACATAAAAACCCAAAGATGGATGCCTTTCTGGGAATCTAACCAAAGGCTACAAAAACACTAATTCAAAAGGATACCTGCACGCCTGTGTTTATTGCAGCACTATTTACAGTGGCCAGGACTTGGAAACAACCCAAATGTCCCAAAGCAGAGGCACTGATGAAAAAGTTGTGGTATATTTACATAATGGAACATCATTCAGCAATCAGAAAAGACAAGCTTGATGCATTTGTGGCAACATGGATGGAGCTAGAAGGAATCATGCTAGTGGAAACAAGCCAGAAAGAAAATTCCAAAATCTAGATGGTCTTATTGGTGGGATATAGGGAAAACAAACAAGAGGTCAAGAAAAAGTTAAAACTAACAAATTGACAACAGAACTAAAGAACACAGGTGATATGGTGGTGGGAGGATACCAGAGAATACAATAACGTTAAAATAAAAATGTATAAATAGTGCTTGCTTTGGCAGCACATACACTAAAATTGGAATGATACAGAGATGATTAGCATGGCCCCTGCACAAAAATGACATGCAAATTCGTGAAGTGTTCCAATTTTTTAAAGACCAGAAGGGCATTTGGAAAGTCCATGAAAATAAAGAACTATATAAACAAGAAATAAAGAATAGATATTATATATATATATACACACACACATAAAAATAATTTTAAAATAATTATATTTTGGTAGAAATTATAATAATTTATCCAGATGTAATACTGAAAATAAATAAATCCCAAATATGAAATTGCTAGATTATATAAATGTATTTTCAATATTTTGCAACATCTAAATCTCCATACTATTTTCTATAGTAGCTGTAATCATAGGACAAAAGCTCCCTTCCTCTATACCTTTACCATTACTTATTGTTTCCTTTTTTCCCCATAACAGCCCTTCTAATAGGTATGAAATGACATTTCATTATGTTTTTAATTTGCATTCCACTGGTAATTGTGATGTTGAGCACCTTTTCCTAAACGTGTTGGCCACCTGTATGTTGGCCCATATTTTAATTGTACTGTTTGCTTTTATGCCATATGAGTTCTTTTATATTTTTGAATATTAGCTAGCCCTTTATAAGAAACATGATTTACAAATATTTTCTCTCATTTGCCAGACCACTACTTCATTTTGTTGATGGTTTCCTTTGTCTGCAGTAGCTTTCTAGTTTGACATAGTTCCAATTGTCTATTTTTGCTTTTGTCATCTTTGTTTCTAGTATAAAGTCAGAAACTTCATCATCACAACCATGTCAAGGAATTTACTGCTAAGTTTCCTTCCAAGATTTTTATGGTTTCAGTTTCATATTCAAATCATTAATATACTGAGATAATTTGCATATGGTTGTAAAGTGGGAGTACTTTTTAATTCTTTTGCAAGGACTGCACATCTATTGAAGAGGCTGTCCTCTGAGGTATACTATCAGTTTCTTCACAGTAAATCAATTAACCACACATTTGTGTTTAATACACTATGTAATAATTTAATTCTGACAGGACAGTTTAGCATTTCTATTTCTTCTTGTTTCAGTTTTGGTGTTTTGTGTTCTACGAATTTTCCTATTTTGTTTAAATTATGTAGCAGTTTGGCGTAAAGGTGTTCATAACAACCCTACAATCTTTCATTTATGCAGGGTTTATATTGATATGTCCTCTTTGATTCCCAATTTTGGTATTTTTTTTTTGTGCCTATTGTCTTTAATTGCTCAATTTATCAATTTTTAATCTTTTCAAAGAACCAACTTTTAGTAGTACTTTTTTCTATTCATCTGATTTTTATTTCATTTATTTTAATTTTCACCTACCATTCATTTCTGTTATAATTTGTCATTTACTACTTTCTGTATACTTTGGGCTCTATTTTATCTTTGTTCTACTTCTAAGAATGGAAACTTAGATTGTTGATTTTAGATCCTCCTTTTGTTCCCATGAGGTATTTCTAAGTCTGCAGTTTTATTTCCAAATACTTGAGGAGTTCCAAAATTTCTTCCTGGTATTTTACTATGGCTAAGAAAATAATTTGTGTGAATTCACCCTTTCAAAGGTATTGAGACTTAATTCATGGCTTATCATGAAGGACAGCAATCCCTCCTTCCTTGCTGCTGAGGATTGCCTTATAGTCTATGTAACATGAAATAATCTGTATTTTGATGGTGTTGAAAAAGAACAAATTTCATTTTTACTAAAGATGTTTCACCGTGCTGTTATATGTCTTCTGACGAGTTCCATTAATTACTGAAATAGATATTGAAATTAGCTATCATTGTTGAATTTATCAATGACTACTTCTTTTGTTTTATCCTCCAAGCAATGGTACCCATAACATTCTGATGGGATTATTTGTGTGAATTCATTCATTAAAAAAAAAAATCAATAAGACTTTTCTAAGGAAAAGCAGAAAAGTTGTCTCAATAATCAAAAGCATCTTCCTAACTGCAACTTCAATATAGTCTCTGTCCACTTCACTCAAACATTTCAAAGTTCATTCTATTTTCATTACTTTCTCCCTTATTTTCACAAAATATGACTATCAACCTCCCAGATTTTCTTATACCATTATAAAAACATCAGCTACTGGTATTACAGTTTCCACTCTGTACTAATCACATGTGTTTCTCATCACAAAATTGATGGCTCCTTTTATCTCACACTTTTTGAGGACTCCCCAATTCCAACAATCTCTACTACATTAATCTTCAACATTTGTTGTCTTTAAGAAGTAATCTAGCTCAAAGGTCTCCAACACTGATTTCTTCCATGTGACTACAATGATTTATCACCACTGAGCAAATATTTTCCCCATCCTTCATAATTTGCAGCAAAACTCTACAAAGTCTAGTCTGCATTTAGAAATTACTAGAACTATTTTAAAATAAAGATTAATGTGTCCTACATTACAACTGCAAAGTATGAAAACACTACAAAAATGCAGAGATTCTGTGCTTAAAACCAGCTCTACCATTTATTAGCTAGGTGACCTTGACAAGATATTTAATCTCTCTAATCCCTCATCTGTGAAAGGAGGATAGTAACAGAAATTACTTCCCATGAATGTGAGAATTAAAGTAAATAACACATATGAAATGCTTAGCATACAACAGACTATAATCATCTCTGAGGATGATGCTCAAAACTTTGTTGTTGGCATTTCTTCTTTAATGTATCCTGGAAATCAAGGACCTAAGATATTACTTCTGTGCCTCATATTCTTGAGTTCCTCACCTATAGCACAGAAATAATATGTACCCCATCAAACTATGGTGAAGACTCAATAAGTGTGTAAATTGCTTGGACTAGGGTCTGAAGCACAGAAAGCACTTTTAAACATTATTAAATAAATAAAATTATCTCTATATCCTAGTCATCTTTTCACTGCTATTATTCTCTCCTTAGTCTTGTTCTCCTGCCAAGCTCTGTATATTTTATAGTATACATCTCATGTCCATTTCCTGTTTTAAATATTTTCACTTCTACATTCTTCTGACTAGGACCTTGATTATTTCATTATTTCACCAAGATCACTGTGACAATCTCCACTGGACCATTCTTCTGCTCGAATGCTTCAGTGGCTTCCCCCTTGCCTGAAAAATAAATTTTTTTTTAATTTTTTATTTTTATATGAAAAATAAATCTTTCGACCTTCCCTGTACAACTGACCGCAGTCTAAGTACTTCTTCGTTGCTTTTACATAATTACTATTGGCTTAAACTCAATTATTTCCTGCTCCCGAATTAAGTCCCAAGGTTTCCCTCATGTCTGAGTTTATACCCTTGCTTATAACTACCTCTTCCCTCTATCAGTCACAGGGGAGTAAGATAAAGAAAGTAAACTTAAGTATACATTAATTGATTTTAAACTGCATGTGCTTTACGCAGATGTTCCTAATCAGAGTACTTATAACCAGAGAAAATGTTGGTCCCATGCCTGAAGAAGCAAAAGTAGGTGTTATACCATCAAAATTATTGTGGAGTTGTTATCTCTATCATCATCTTTGAAAGTTCTTTTTGAATGGTCTTTTATGTCACTTACCCTTAGTCTTATCGTAACAAGTAGCTGCCTTTATTCATAATAGGTATAAATATGTAACATAAGCTGTGAGTAGAATAGAATAGACCTTATCATATCCTTCTCTACCTGGAGAATATCACAATTCAGTTGAGACAATCAGGTCATAAGTGGGCATATCTTGAAAAGATGTGAGCTACCTTTGTAGTTTTTACAATTTATATCATTTCAGATCAACATCAGATATTAATAAATCATATCTCATGAAGAACAAAGAGGGATAGTCACACATGTAAAAACGGTAATATATACATGTCGAATTAACTCATTTCACCATTATATGTCTACAAAAGTTTTGCATACACACACAATGAGAGAGAAAATATGAGTGAACATCTAGCATGAACATGTCAAAGTGCCTGTCTTCTGAGAGGTTGTATCTATCCTGTTAACTATGAGACCTCTCAATCTCATTAAAGCTCAGCAATTTATATTTCTCAAGAATTTTATCTTGTAGTTTTCTGCCTTCTCTGCTGCCTCTTCATTCAGGTCATGCCTTTCTTTGTGTTTCTGTTAACATAAAGCACAGTTTCTCGAACAAAGTAGGTGATGTGATCCCTAGTAAGGTAACTAAATCGAAAGTCAGATGGTCTAAAGGATTGTTATTGATGGTTTACATTCACAGATGAGCTTCTCGGAGCAGAACTACAACGCCCATGGTGAAACTTCAGGCTTGGTGAGGTACATTAATTTATTCACATCGCAGGAGCACCATTTATTAAATTTCTGCTCCAATGAGATAAGTGCTACCCTAATGGCCTGAAAGAGTTAATGCATCTTGGCAAAGGCCCAAACTTCTCTCTAGAGACAGCTTATTCAGTTAAGTGGCTAAGACCTGGAATTTTCAATTAGCAGTTCAGTTGCTTAAGATGCCTTCATATTGGTTATCTGTAATCTGAGAACACCGACATACCTATTAAGAAAATAAAAAGGAATATATATATACATATATATATATATATATGTTGCTTACATTTCATTCCAAATGGAATCTTTAGGAATAACAAGGGCAAGCAGGCAGTGGCTCGTGCCTGTAAGCTTCAGCTTATGAAGCGGCAGGGGCTAGGGATCGCGGTTCGAGTCCCGCCTGGGGCCCGTAGCAAGACCTAGTTCCAAAAAAAATAGCTGGTTGTGGTGGTGCGCGCCTGTAATCCCAGCTACCTGGGAAGCTGAGGCTGGGGACTGCTTGAGTCTGTGGTACCCCGGGCAACGAGAGCCTGCGGTTCCACGGGCAAAAATAGCGAGACTTAGTCTCAAAAAAAAAAGAATAACAAGGGCAGTTTCTGGTTCAATTAACATTTATTTGCTACTTTTTCAGTGCTAGGAACATTACATTTTGAGGAGAACATTATTATGGAGACTGGGAGATAAAGGATGTAGAGACAATGAGTACACCAAGCATATGGATACAGTAGCAAATAGTGGTTTCTTCTCTAAAAAGTGCACAGAAAAATACCTCAGATGAATCATCTAAACTACTTCAAAAGCTGGGTTCAGGCTTTCTGATGGAATCTTAAAATCTTGGGTACAAATTATGTATATGGAAAATTCATTAAGATACAGTAGATATAGGTATCTAAAATGTTCTTCCCATATACCTAAATCCTAGCCTTCCTTCAAAGATGACTTTAGTTCCTATCACATTACCCCCCCCAAAAAAAAACACTCTGGCCAATTTATCTATAGCCATCCTTTAAATTTCTACAGGATACACAAATTATTGCTTAAATTTAGCAATTAATCATAGTCATTTATCACAAAGCTCAATGGTCAATGTATATTGAATATTTTTGTGCATTTCTTATATTATTTATCTAATTATTCCCAAAATTACTTAATGAGACGACATCTAAGACCTTCCCATATTACCACAAACTGTGAAATAACTAAAATCCTTCATAGGTAATGGAATAGCTTACTATTCTCATCTGGACTTTTCATCTTTTGCAATTACAGAAAAGACGTTATCTATAAATAAGAAAAAATTCTATCTGAGGTGGTGAAATGTATATATTTCTTAGGAAATATATACTAATCTGACAAAAAAATCTGTTGACAAGTTGGTTAAACAAAAAAAGTAACCTTATTTTATCAGATTTGTTGGCAGAAAGAAAATTTCCCAATCTGTAATAGACTTGCTATTATTATATACTAGTTCTACTGAACTGTTTCTGAATTCTAAACAAGGATTAAATTATTTCAAGCACTTACTACAGTTTGAGGTTAGCCTACAACTTAACGGGTTAACCAATTAATTGCACAGCTGATTAAAGAAATTCATAGTAAATACAGAAATTTCAGGTTCCAAAAATAGAGCAATAGTTTATTTATATTTCTAGCACCAAATTTAATTTTAAGTCAGTTTTCCTATTTAACTTTACATTTTCTCAAATGCTTGTTTTATTTTAACCTATTATTTAAAAGCAATATGCACTCAAAATTCCCAAACAGTGTAAAACCATGTACAGAGTCAAGTATTCTTTGAGACGACTACTATATGTTACTTTATTGATTTGCCTTTTTGAAACTTTCATTTTGTTTGCCACTTCTCTAAATGTTAATAAGCATGGTATTCTGCACAAACAAAGTCGCTATGAAATTCATTATAAGCATCCATCAAGAACCCAAGACCAAGGACAAGTAAAAGAAAGTCTGCCAAATTGGCATCAGGTAGTCCAGTAGGATCCTTTTGGATTACAACTACTAACCACAGCCCTACCCCACCATTTTCCATACATTCCAGCACAGTCCAATCTACAAATGATGCTACAGGTACCTGTTCCAAGCTGTTCCAACACCTGCTCCTTCATTCTATTCCCACAATCCACGAGTCAAAATGCCTAAGAGTTTTAGAAAAATTAGCATACATGAAATATTTCTCTCCAAAATTGACATATTTTCATTTTAACGTTCAGAAAGACTATCACATTCCATAGAGAGATGCAATAAAACTCAATGCAGTAGGATCATTAATCTGACTTCATACAAAGTGACAGTGAGTGTTTGCAAACATGACTCCAGAAGAGCAGAGCGGGGGAGAAACTGAACCCAACACTTACAGTGATGAAAACAGCAACAACACCATCTAATTATCCTGGGTCTATTCTGCCACTTGGTAACAAGTTCATACCATAAAGCAAGTCATAGAAAAGTAAAAGATAGCATACTATTTAAATACCAACCGTGTTAACTCTGAAGCCATACAGTACAATTCATGTACCTCATGTTCTCTGCTAATTGCTTAAGGCATCCTGTGATGGAGAAGACAGAAACAGTAGCCAGGCCCTGGTCTTCTTTAAATGCCAGCACTTAATAACAAACTCCAAAAAGGTCTTAATTGCATTTACCAGGAGCTCATGAACTTTAAAAGTTGTTAATCAGATTTCCATGTAAATGGAATGACGATTAAAGGTTAAGTACAGGTTTCTGAAATTTCAGAAGTTGAGAATATATTGCCCTTCACAGGGGGGAAAAAAAAAACTATCAGCCTTGACAGGAACTAAACATCTTAATTAAACATGCAGAAGTACTGTGCTTATTTTTACGTGAAGTTCTATTTTCAAATGTCAAAGTTAATCATGCACTTGACTAAAAATGTGGAATATTCATTCTACCAGAGAAGAAATGCCTAGAGAAGTATTCTGCTCTGAGACGACATCTGCAGGTCTCCAAAAATTTCTCTGGTGTCCCCTCAGACCTGGTCTCTGTTTAAGCTACAAGAAGATCTGAGTGTTGTGGTGAAATGCATTCTACAGAGAGATCTTAATTACTGGCCATTTGAGGAGTAAACTAAAGCCACATGTTTTCAATCAAGTCAGTTTCATATTTATGTGACTCAGGAGAAACACGAGGCGCCTCCTCTATAAATTCGCTGCACCTGTGTCCCTGGAGTGACATGTTGACAAATGAAGATGACATCTCTCAAACTCGAATAAGAATTTATGATTCTTTGAAAGAATATATTTGATCAATTATGGTGTCATCACAGTTGAAAGCAAAACCCTGTCTTTGGAGTGCACTTCACAAAATTTGCAAGTGCTTGTATTCTGCAATAGGATAAATGACATATCCCAAACCTCAGAGTCACATTCTTATTCCAGCTCTAATACTCAATATCAGATTCTCCAACTTAAGAGGAGGTAGGAACAAGTTGCTGAGTACAATAATAGCTAACATGAAGAGTATGTAGAACTCTAGACAAAATAACTGCAGAACTCAAAATCAAAAATATTTATAGCATAATATCTAGCCAGTAAAAATAAATATTCTTTAAGATAGGTATACAAATGTAGAAGAAAAGCTGCCTGTTGCCCTACAATTTTTCTATCTTTGTCTCTGATTATACTTCAAATTCTCCCTTACTTAATTCCTTTTTTAAAAGTCTTAGAAATAGTTTTAGTTTAATGCAAAGCACCTAAGGCACACATTAAAAACATGAGTTCTTAGTGTTATACTCTAAGAGTTACAGCTGCTATTACTCTTATACCTATTTCTAGTAATTTGGTCATCATTAAATTTGGTCACTGAGCCAACCAAAGTTGGGTCTCTGATACCAACAAGTGTTTCAGATTTTCCCAAAGCACGAGGCATACTGAATTCCGTACTCCGTTGGCTAACCACACCGGTCCTTGAGTATTCCACCAAGAAACTTCCTTTGAAGCCACCTGGATCCCTCACTTGAGTATTTCTTTAAAACACACTAACTTTAGTTTGGATGGGAAGGCCTACAAATCAAATTTGAAAAGAAATAATGATCACTATTTGTAGATGACATGATAATACACAGAAAACCCTAAACACTCCTCCAAAACACTAATAGAGACAATAAATCAATACAGTGGAGCTGCAGGTAACTAAAAAGTATAAAATTAGCTGTTTCTACATGTAAACAATGTACTTGAAGAGAATGAAATAAAAGAAATTCCACTTGCAATCACATTCAAAATAATTAAATATCTTGGAGAGACCTAACAGAGGTGGTGAAAAGACCATGAAAACTACAAAGCTTTGTTAAAAGAGATAGAAGACAACACAAAGAAATGGAAAGACAATGCCCAGTCATAGGTTAGAGGAATAAATAAAGCTAAAATGACCATCTTACCCAAAGCAATAAAGAGAGTTAATGCAATTCCTGTCAAAGTTTCGATGACATTCCAAAGAAACAAAAAAAACATTACTGCAACCCATAACACCACAAAAGACTACAAATAGTCAAAATACTCCTGATTAAAATCAGTGGAATCACAGTTCCAGTTGTCAAGCTATAGTGCAAAACTATAGCAATCAAAACAGTATGGTCTGGGAGTAAACACTCAGACAGGTGGAATACAATTGAAAATCCAAAATGAGTCCACACTTATAAATCTTATATGGACATTAACCTATGACAAAGGAGTCCAGATAATACATTTGAGAAAGGAAAGTCTCTTCAATAAATGATGTTGGGGAAACCGGGTAACCATGTGAGAAAGAATAAAACTACACTACTATCTCATATCATATACAAAAATTATCTCAATAGGAATAAAAGACTGCAATGTAAGGTCTAAAAGTATAAAAAAATAGGTAAAACAGTCCATGACATAGACTTCAGTGATGTCTTTATGGATTCCTCTCCAACAGCAAGAGAAACAAAAAACATAGACATTTGAAGCTATGTTAAACTAAAAAAAAAATGTTTTTTAAAGCTTCTATACAGGAAAAAAAATTGTCAGAAAAAAATACCATGATGAATGGAGAAAATATTTGCATGTTTTATATTTGACAAAGAATTAATTTTTAAGATCTACAAAGAACTCATGAAAGAAAAAAAAATCCAAGAATTCAATTAAAAATGGGCAGAAGAGCTAAACAGACACTTCTCTAAAGATGATACACTGATGACCAGCAGGTACATGAAAAAAATGCACAGCATCATTCATAGCATGGAAATGCAAATAAAAATCATGAGATACCATCTTACACCTATGAGAATGACCCATAACAAAAAAACCATAAAGAATAAATGTTATCAGGATATGGAAATAAAGGAACATTGGTATGGTGTTGGTGGGAATGCAGATTGGCCCAGCCCCTGGGGAAAACAGTATGAAGCTTATTAATAGTACTAATTAATTAATAATTAATAATTAAATTATTAATTTACAAATATTAAACTAGAACTACAATATGGTCCAACAATTCCACTCCTAGGTATCTTCCCCAAAACACACTCTTTAGAAGGGATATGTGCACTCCTTTATTTATTTATTAAGCACTATTTAAGACAGTTAAGTTGCAGAAGCAACCTAAATGCCCAAGGACAGAGGATTGGAAGAGAAATACATGATATTGAGATGGGGGGTGGGGTATGGGCTACTACTTAGCTACAAATATATGAAATCTTACCATATGCAATAACACAGATGCAACAGCAGAGGATTCTGCTAAATGAAATAAGCCAGAGGGAAAAGGCAAATACCAGATAGTTTCATAATGTGGACTATAGAGAAACAAAGTTGAGGGTCAAGCAGAAACAAGACTATAAAAACCAAAACCCTAGTAATTTGACTGCAGAATCGCAGCAAGGGCAACAAGGGATTAAAGGAGGTTGGAAAATAGAGCGTAGAGAGCCCAGTGAACTATGGTAGAAGACTGCAGGACTCAGTGGTAGGGTGGTGTCTTTACATCTGAAGATGGGCAACCCTATACCTCTAAATCACATGCAATTTTGTAAACCGTTACCTCAATCAAAAAAAAATTATTGAATTCTATAGGTGAAAAGATTATACAATATAACAGAGAAGTCAATTTAAAGTGGAAAAGGAGGAAGCAGAGGGAATTGTTGAAAGGTTCTTTTTGAAAAATGCCCATGCTAAATTATGAGGTTCTTTGAGCAGTCTTTGTGGTGGTGCTTAAGGAACACCTGGCACAATAATGGGACAAACCACCTTTAAATGAGTGGGATCTCCTTCCCTGACAATAGCATGGCAGGATTTTACACTCCATTCAAACCAAGCGATAAGATGTTGAATAAGCAATGATTGAAAAAATGATCCACTCAATATGGTCAGCTCGAATCTGCAAGAATATGGATATGTTGAGCAACCTAACTCTCTCTTCTTACTAATGTCCCTCTGTGACCAACAGTACAGAGTAAGACAGCTGATCAGGAAATGCAAGTTTAGCTTGTGAAATAAAATTTCTCTTTTAAAAAGTGTCTCATATTTTCCCAAAGCAGCTCACACTGAGTATTACTGTGTATGTCTGCAATCAATAACAACCGAATAAACAGTTTTTATGCAGATGAAACCCATAAGCCTGATCTCATTAGTACCTTGTTTGCCTAAAGCAGGTTTATCCAACAAGATAATCAGGACAGAGTATCAATAAAGACAACACACCAATTCCCAGGATTTGGTCAAAAACAACCTCTTGTCAAGCCTTACCACTGCAATATCCACTGCAGGCTTCTCATCCTCCAGTGTCCAAAAGCTCATCTGTTATAATTTGAAGCACGTTTTCTCTGCTCTATCAAATTCAACCAGCTTTCAAGACCCAGCACAAGTATCCACTTTTTCTACTCTAACCATTCAGCAAGCTTTATGGAGTGCAAATAGATATTGTTGATATTGGCACTGACCACACAAAGATGCATAAGACAGTTTTTGTCCTAAAGGAGTTTTCAGCAATGCTAAATGGTCTTCTAACAGGGTAAGCTGGTCACGCTTTCTTCTTCATTAGCCTCTATGACCAGCATCTGTGGTATTGTGCCCGGACCACAATTGTGCACGCTCCTGGGCCCAGTGAGTGTGCACATGTGTACATAGGTACACCTGGGCCTGGGAAGAAAGGCTAAAAGGGTGGTATCACCGTGGGTGGGAGCATAGTACAAAAGGTGTGCGAAGAGAGCAGAGAGACAGGAACTTGAGAGAGAAAAAGGTCAGAGAAAGAACATGAAGATTCCTGAAGGTCTGGGGGGGTGGGGAGGACTGGCCTGCCTCCCAACTGCCAGCCCTGGCCCTGCCCTACCTGGTATGTCCATATAAGTGCTAAAAACAATAAAGTACCTGCGCAGACTGGTGAGCCTGCTGCAGTTATCTGCTTGCCCAGATAACTGGCAATGAGGCTGGTTTACATCACACCTTCCTTTGAACCACAACATTTAGCTTCTCTGTTGGCTTTTACAAATAAGCCTGCAAATAAGGCTGACCTTAAAAATAATACAAACATCACACCAAAAAGTACACATTATGTCCCTGTAGCATCAGTATTAGTACACACCTCATTTCCTTGTTTCTAATACACTAAGAAAACAAACATTAGGGGAAAAGGACAAAAAAACCTCAGTGTACACATCTATTATGAACAGCTCTTTTTTGGTAACCGTTCATAATAGATTTGGTGCTTTTTTTCTGTTCTCCATATTATCTAGTCTGTTACTACTACTTCCTTTATTAGTTCAAAGAGTAAATATAAAGTGCAATATATATATACTTCAATATATATAGTATGCTATATATACTTATGCTATATATACTAGTAGTATAATATATATATACTCTGTTATAATGTATATACTCTAGTATAATATATATACTCTAAGTTGTTTATAAACAACTTCTGTACTAGGCATTAAGCTGAGAACATTAATTTAGCCTAGCCACTATACCTGGAGTGGCAAAGTTCTCCATTGACTTATCTGCTCCACCCTAAGCTCTCAGATGTCTAATTCCACTCTGGCAGCAACTAGAGCCCAACTGCAACTTCTGAGATCTTGGGGAAGTACATCTACCTTCAAGCACGAGACTTCAGAGCAGTTTGTGGAACTCAGTTCATGAGGTTTAACTACAATGACATTTTCTCAAACAAAAATACACTGATTACATAGAAGTAAATTAGTATGCTGTTATTTCCCAATCTAGGAGAGCAGCTCCACCTGAACTTCCTTTCCTTCCTGAGAGGGTTCAATTATATGATCATATGATTATAAATTATGACGGCATGCTAAATAAACGCACTACTAATCAATCCCCAGAGTAATACATTTTCACTAAGTGAAAATATAATAATTAGTGCCTACCTGGTTGGCCTTGGTAAAGCTAGTCTTCTCTCAAATAGTTGTAAAATCCCCCTGGACTCTAGAATCACATATAAATGTAGAGATTCTAACATTCAGTGATGAGCATAATCAATAACAAATGGAATGAATGAGATACAGGTAATTTCATTTCCTTTTCATTTACTTTTAAGAAAGTAACATCTAGTTTACCTTTAAGTATTAGCTTCCATGGATAAAGGCAGAATAAAACTACACTGAATACCAAATGTAGCATAGCAACCAAAGTCATTCTGGTTTGTCTATATATGGAAGGAAAAAGACTGCTCACATAATTAATAGCTTATAATTTGTATTCTAAGAGAATGTAGGTAATATAGGCACTATTTCACAGATTCATAAGTAATACCATGATCTGGGATGAGGTAGACAGGGGAATAGATCCCCTGATTCTGTTACAAGTAATTCTGTTGCTTTTGTTGCTTTAAACATTACTAGAACCACCGACAGATCATTCAATTTTTAAGTCAAAATAGCTGGAAGTTAAAACAACAAATCTATACATACCAATTATACATACTATACAAGTAGTACTCAAATTGCAGTCAGCACTTCTCCATGCAGACAATCACTAGCTCAGCCTTATCCATCGATACTGATTCATATCTATCACCTCTTACATTTTCAGATAAATCAATTCTAAAACAGCTTGCAAAAAAACCTTGAAATCTTCATAATAAAAATATTCTTCAGATAGCAACCTTAAGAAAATACTTATTTTTCTCATGTGTGAGACAGGATACTTTAAAAATCAATGACAAATCTAGATGGCAGTATTCTGAAGCTTTGTATAAATGAGAGTTGACTAGGATAATAATTCTATTAAGTGAATGCCACCTTAGACATAAATTCTAGCCTTAGCAGAAAAGGAATTCTGTTTCATAACATTCAGTTTAACAAAGAACCAGAGCAAAATCTTAAGGGGAAAAAAAGGTAATGTTGGGGAAATAATTTAAAATATAACACAAAACTTTTTTTTTTTAAAGGGGGTTGTTTTAGTATGAAAGAAATTTCTTATACAAGGATTAAGGTGAAAAAAATCTAATCGATTGGAAACTGAATATTTAGAATGTTTTCAGTTGAGTTATATGTGAATAGGGGTAAAAATGTAATAGTAGCCTGTCTCCAGTTTTCGCTAAGATTGACATTTAAAAGCAGCCTGAACCACACAATTTAGAACTTAATCATATATTGTCTTGAAATGTCAACGTTGTTAAAAATAATATTAGTTTGATCTCAACTAAGGAGCAATCTAAGAACAAGCACAGAGTCTTACACTTTTTATCTCCAGCATAATCTTATGGAAGCTGCTCAACTAAAGGATGTAAACAAAGCACTCTCCATATAGAAGCTAAATCCTTCTGCTTTCAAGATAAAATTGTGCATTTAATATAGGATATAACTCTTATCTATGTGAGAGTGACATAAACATTTCTAAAGCAAACAATACTGTTTGCTAAAATGTTTAATTAACTAAGAGTTGATACCTTTAATGCAGAGATTATTTAACACTGCTAAAAGAGTGACTGATTTATGTATTTATGATTAATTCTTAGAAAATACTATAAAACAGATACAAAACCATTAAAGAGGTTCTCTAGATGCTTTATAAGTAAGTAGCCTAAAAGTTTATCACTAGCTCCAGAGTAATGACTTTTTAATCAAGTGAAAATACAGTTTGAAATTTCAGTGCAAACTATTAATATTCAAGGATTAGGAATCGTATATTATTTGCTTGGTGAAAATGTAAAGAGCAAAGAAAGATTTCTTTCAAGGATACCTTGATAGTAATATAATGCAAAAGCAAATAGCAAGTAAACCTCAGTGTTTGAGGCCAGGTTTTTAACACCACACTTTCTACTAGATTCAAGTCAACCAATTTTATTAAAATCACTGAGCCTTATTGAAGAAGAATGTGTTTCTGCTTTTATATAAAATGATTTCTGCAACAGTGCCACATTATCTATAATTCACAGTGATCTTTATATTCTTGGAGTGGACTACAGATTTTTCTTAGTGATTTATGTAAGGTTCTTTTAAAGCCACCTTCATATTTATGGTTTATTCTCTTCCCAGGAAAGGTAACAATCCATTCCATGTATGTGTATCATGATAAACTTACAGAGAGACAGTGGGTGGGCACATGTAGACTTTCCATAATGGAACAGAGAATTGATGAACAACGGGTGATATTATAAAGTGCTTTCACATGGGGAAAATACAAAATGGTTTCTAGAACCGAACAATTAGCTTCACATAACAATCTTAAACTTGACATACACTTCAAGTACCCATAAACTGCTTAGAGTAAACACAAAGGTTAGTAGTTCACATATGCAACATTATGTTGACTCTTCTATGTTATTACTAAGCACATGTTTCCACAGTGTACATTTGTTAGACTGTCACAGTTGCTGTCAACAGTTCCTAATAGTAGAGAATAAAAACAACCTAGTTAAAAATAACTTTCATAGAGAAAACAAAATCTCATGTGGAATCAGGGAGCACTGACTGTTCCTGATACTTGAGATGTGGCTGGAGGGGCCATGGAGGCGGTCAAGAGGATTGACCTCATGACCTGTCAGTGGCACCATGCTGCCAGCTTTCTCCTCAATCACATTTCCTGCTTTGCATAAGTATCCATGAAGCTTTCCCTGCATTTCTAGATCCTAGGAGACATATTTCCTTACATTCTAACATATCTAAAAGAGTTAATAGTAAATCTTTAAAAATAGTTATAAACAGTTGCTATACAAAAGATGCAGCCATTAAAGGTGGCTTTTTTTCCCCCTAATTTTACTTTTTCAGTGTATCAGAATCAAGGAAATGAGATGTTTACTAGTACTGATGCTGTCAGGAACATAGCTAACCTAAGCGTTGTTCCTCTTCCCTGCTCTCTACTTTTCTTATCTTTTTGTCTTCAGTTGTTTCTCATATACTTACATCATGGGGAAAAAACTGGGTTCTCCATCAAGTCATAATGCATGAGATTGATTATGAGAGTCTGACCCCTTCATCAGTAGAACTAAATGTAAAACATAGCAATGGGAATATGGTCAACACCACTGAATTGCACCTTTAAGATGATGGTAGTGGCACATTTTAGGTTATGGACTGGTCACAATTAAAAATTATTTTTTAAAAATTAAGAGCAAGGCACCAAGTGTCCTGGGATCCTCCTGATAGACTGCTGTGTCTTCTCAACTCACAATCAATCATCTCTTCTCAATACAGCATTAGCTGTGGGTTGAGTAGGTCCACCCTATCAAAATTTTGGTAACTATCATCATGCTGGAGCCCTTACGGAAAAATACATCAGATCCCAGGGAGTCCATTTCATTCTGTCCTAGCAGAGCAGCTCGCTGATACGCAGTCACCATCTCAAAACCCTAAACAAATCCCTATAACTCTTTCTAGGACTCAGGCTATCAGGTAGAAGAGTGAGCAAAATATCAATAAAAACAAAAGTGGACAATTTAAAATACTAGAAATCTGGCAAATTAATGAAAGAAATATTCATTTAGTCAAGAATGAAAGAAAAAATTGTCCTGTATTGATAAATATTAAATTACACAAATACTAATTTTTGTTCAATATGAACCTTAAATCCCACTGAGAGTTAAAAAAATTTGTTCTTGCTGAATCTTACAAGCCCACAGGAAGTATATTAAGTAGAAATGAGGACCAACGTAGATTCTGGATTTAATATGAAAAAGTGGTACTGAGCTAGTAGTACTCCATACAACACCACTCATATACCCACTAAGACACCTGTGAGTGCACAAAATGACAAAGAACAACTCAGAAAGTCAGAACTCTGGATCCATGTGCAATAACCAAGAGCATCCTGTAAGAATTTCCACTAATTGGCTGGGCACAGTGGCTCGTGCTTGTAAGCTTCAGCCTATGAAGCGGTTGGGGGCTAGGGATTGCGGTTTGAGTCCCGCCTGGGGCCCATAGCAAGACCTAGTTCCAAAAAAAATAGCTGGGCGTGGTGGTGCGTGCCTGTAATCCCAGCTACCTGGGAAGCTGAGGCTGGGGATTGCTTGAGTCTGTGGTACCCCGGGCAACGAGACCCTGCGGTTCCAAGGGCAAAAACAGCAAGACCTAGTCTCAAAAAAAAAAAAAAAAAAAAAAAAAAAAAAAAAAAAAAAAAAAAAAAAAAAAAAAAAAAAAAAGAATTTCCACTAATTATAAAGGCTGATGAAACAGGGTTAAATATATATACCCTTCTATTCCAAACTACATTCCTCAGTGCAAGGAAAATGAGTCTGTTCCCTGGAAAGTGAGTATATAAAGTTGTTCCCACTGTCTGTGTTCCTCAGACAAACAAAACTAGCCAGCCCCTCACTATACACATGTGCTGACTGGAGAGGCAACCAGACCACCTGCTCACCATCCTGCACAAATGCCTCTTATCATGCATGCATTGGAAAGAGCATTTCAGGTTAAACAATTTGCTGGAAGGTAAGAGAGAACTGGCTACATGGAACCAAAAAATAGGACTCTCCTTTGTAAACGACTGTAGATAAAGACAAAAACAATAATGGAAGATTGCATTTGTGTTTATTTTAATGTCACCTACTGTCTATTAGAGTCAGGTAGTAATGGAGGTTGAAGATTTTGTCTGAAGGAAATAGACATGCATTGTAGAAAAAAATTAGGAACTGAGTTGAAAGTTGTACATGTGAAACTGATTTCTAGCGAACTCAGGAAATTGTCATACCACCCAAACATTTCAATAATAGAAGCAGTCTTCATATTCCAATAGCTGGCAAACACTGGGTGGAATGGACTCCTTGCATTTACAAATGAGTCAACAGTTAAAAAAAAATGAATTTCAAGAAACTAGAAACAAGAATTTTCAATAACTGCTGATGTCTTCATGATAAATAAGAAAACTTAACTTCTTATAATAGTAAAAGAAATCTTTAAATAGAAAAAAGGCTGAAAGACACTTGGATAATATAAAAAGGACAAAGGAAAGAAAAATTCAAGGAAAAGAAAAATGCTGTTAACAGAAAACTACAATGACAGTATGAGGGTAATCACTGATGTTTCATCAAGCAAAATCAAAGGTGGAGAAAAAAACTGGAAGTATTCCCAAATGTAAATGGGGAGAAAAAGTCTAGAAAAGACTGAGAAGAAAGTACAAATATGAAGCTCTGAGAACAGGGTCTTAGTCCAAGAATCAAAGGAACAATTGTTAGAAAAAAAGGAATGGTGCATTGAGAAACCCTCCCCACTTCTTGTTGGTGGGGGAGAGGGGTGGGGAGGAAGATCATGATTGATTCAACAAAAGAATTTATCACATTTTAAGGGAAAAAAGACAATAAATGATCCTTATCTAGATCTAATTTGTGATGCTTTAACACAAAATAAAGAATTTCTAAAAAATAAAAACAAAAATCAGGGTAGCTTTACACATTCATTCTGCAATATGAAACAACAGAAGAATTACGGAACGTGATCTACAGGTTTTGAGGAAAAAGTCACATCTATAAATGTCCCTTCACTTTTAAGCAAGCTCAGAAAACATGAACAGTAAAGAGTTCAGAAAATAAGGATCCAATATCCTGCAGGAATATGTATCTTTCTTAAGGCAGCACTAACGAATTACCAAACAAAGCAGCTTAAAATGAATTCTTGGCTCACATTTCTCTTCATATCTGGAGGCCAGAAGTCTGAAATCAAGGTGTTAGTAAGCAAGGCGCTCTCTCACAGCTCCGGGCAGGAAACTCCCTTGCCTCTTCCTAGTTTCTGGAGGTTTCTTATAGACACATCACTTCAATCTCTGCTTCCACATGGACATAGCATCCCCCACATCTGTTCACTCATTATCACAATTTCCCTCTTTTATGAGGATGCTGGTCAATAGGCCAGAATACACTCTAATATGTCTCTGTCCTGATCACAGCTGCAGACCTTATCTTCAAACAAGGGTCACATTCACCAGTAGCAAGAGGATCTGAGTGACTTCTAAACTTTCTACTACTTTATAAGTTTTCTGTTTTCTAAAAAAAATCTGTAATATGTGTATAACAGTTACAAACAGAAGAAAATAACTTATTTAAAGAATGTATGCACTATATTTGCATTATGATGACAATGTCATGACTTTTAATGAAGCAAAAATTTGGAGACAGAACACCATTAAAATGTGAACAATAGTTACTCTAGGTGCAGGAAGCATGGCAGAGTTTACTGTTTTTCTGAATTTCTCAAATACAGAAAATTTGACATGAGCATGTCTTACTCTTAGAATAGATGGTAAGAATGTGAGAAAGCAGGGGTGAGAGGCACCTGTCCAGCAGACTCTGCAGGAAGGATAGAGAACCAATCTTCCTTTTACACGCATACCCCAGCCTGATCCAGGCCTTTGGGGGAGGAATGAACCTTAGTGGCTTTTCGCTTTATAACTTAAGATGTTATAACTGTTGGCCAACTGTATGTTAATGATGTATAACCAAAGCAGGGAAACAGACAGATGGAGGGATGAGTCCTTGCACAGACACAAAAGCCCTGGTTTGTAAGCATGCCCATAATGATTTTTTCCGTTGTGCTGCCCTATGCGTCACTTCCTGTTCCAAAACACCCTTCTACACAACCTGAAGGGAAAGCTTACAATGCCTCCATGCCTCCTACGGCTCTGAAACCTTAGGTATGAACTAACTTTAAAGCACTTTACACATGTTCTAGCAATCCTTTCAAATACAATATTCACTAAGAGTGAGATTTCAGGGACTCCTAATAAATCTGAAGCTCAGAAACCTATGACTGTATGTGCACACTTGAGTAGATTCAATAATGAGTTCAGAAAAATTTCAATTTGTCAGGATGTAAGTTGAAAACTTTGAGAAATGCTGTCTTTTAGAATCATGTACATGGTAAGAGGAACTTGGCAATCAGAACAGGAGTTTTTTTGTTTTTTTTTTTTTGTTTTTTTTTTTTCCCCAGGAACTGGAAAGAAAATGCATGCCCAAAAGCATATTCCTGCCTCCAAAGTGCTGCCTAATTCAAAATAATCTGTTACTTAAATAAAAAAACAAGGGAGAGAAAAACACAAGAGAATTGGTGATAGTTCATGGGTGGATGATATGGTGGCAGGAGAACTATGGGGAATGCTAAGAAAAAAATAACTAACACCAAAAAGAAGAGGAGAACAAAATGTTTACCCAGAAGGATAAAAAAAAAATAAAATAAAAAGAAATTTATGTGGCTAATCTCAGGGAAATACATTATTTTTTAAAAGTCCACAAGTGTGAGCACAAGAGCTTATCAAGTCAAGTGATTTAAAAATATCATGAGTTTGCAAGGCCCTCTCAATCTATCAGTCCATATCTCCCTCATAGGTACCCAAAAGCATAGCCCCACCTACCAGTTCACTCTCAGGCCTCACAAGTTTCACACATTTAACATGGTAATGCAAATCCTAATTCTCCTTTCCTTCAACATTTTTTTTAAAATCACCTCCTGTCCCATCTATGTAAATGGTAAGATTTCCTCCTGAGAGGAGTGTGTGTGCACCATATCTTTCTAATTCACTCACCTGTCCTTGGGTCCTTTGGTTTCTACCATAACTGAGCTGTTGCAAACAATGCTGCAATGAACAAAGGAAAGCCTGTATCCCTTCGAATTAGTGCCTTGTCATTCCTCAGATAGATACCCAAGACTAGAATTTCTGAATCATATAGATCTGTTTTTATATTGTTAACATTTTAAGAATCCTTTGTATCATTTTCCACAGGGACTAGACTCATCTACACCCACAAGTACCAGGGTTCCTTTGTCCACATACCCTCTCCAACACTTGTTGCTTCTGATCTTTTTGATACAGGCCAGGTGGGGTGATGATTAGATCTCATTGTGGTTTTTATTTACACTTACTTGATATGTGACAAGCATTTTTTCATGTGTGTGTTGGCCATCTGTATGTTGTCTTTGAACGAGTCTCTATTTGGCTTTTCTGTCAATTTTTTAATTGGGTTATATGTTCTCTTATTATTGAACTGAATGATTCTTTGTAGACCTGGATATCATTCTCTCCTAGGATGTATGATGTGCAAATATTTTCTTCCATTCAACAAAGTGTCTTTGTGTTTTACTGAGAGTTTCTTTTGCTGTGCAGGGGCTTTTTAGTGTGATGTATTCCCATCTGTTTACTTTTCCTTTGATTCCCTCATGTTTGAAGTTGAATCCCCAATTAAATCACTACAGCCAATGGTGTGGAATGTTTTACCTAGGCTTTCTTCTCTGCATTTTATGGTTTCAAGTCTTACATCTAAGTCTCTAATCCATTTTGAGTTAAGATTTGAGTATGGTATGAGGCAATGGTTGCAGCTTTTGCATGTGGCTATCCAATTTTCTGGACATTTGGTGAAAAGAATTGCTTTTCTTACCTCTCCCTCACATTAACATTTCTGTCTTATATTCAGAATATAAATGTTTCTTCAAAACAGAGCTTTATGGTACCCTTAGCTTTAAGATGAATACCTCCAGAACAAACCACATGCTACACTATAGTTACCTTCATCGCCCCCCACCTCCCCACCACCACACACAGGAACCTATCAGAAGAAATTATCATATATGTGTGTATGTGCATGTACATATGTCTAGACATGTTTATTGTATCCATCACCCCATTAGGATATAAGCTCTGTCTCTGTGAGGAGAAGGACACCATCTATGTTTCCCATTGCCCTAACCCCATTACATAGATCTGGTAGAAAGCCAGTTCTCAATAAATGTTCCTTTCCCAATCTGTGTGTGTCTCAACAGAGACATATGGAAGTATGGAGATTCAAGATTAAGATAAAAAGGAATAAACTACCCATAGATGGTCAGAATCGCTTAAAAAGTTCTTCCTTTTTCACACCTGAGACCCAAGTACACTACATAAAAATGCAGAAAATTTCCCCAGACTCTATTTGCTGCTCCCTTGATTCTGCCTAGTTTGGCTAACTTGGGCCCATGTACCCAAAGGACATCCAGAATGTCCCTTGCCTCCTTATTACTAAAAACCCCACTGGTCAGCCAGCTAGCATGAAGTCAGCTGGACTCTTCCTAAACACAGCACTCAGGTTAACACCATGGCTGTCCACAGTAAGAGAATGGGCTAAACCCTACTATGACACAGGCCTATAGCTTAGCATAACTTTGTGGCCAGAGTATCAGTACACTAGTTCCCTTCAGGACAAGAGAACAGGCAGTGATCCTAATAAATAAGCCAGTGCTTATTTGTCATTTGTCCCTGGCATGATGGCCAGAATAAGGGCTCCAGCCCAAGCTTTCCCAAGGCACTGTCTTTTGCTTCTAAAGCTTGAGCTTCCTGGACAGAGAAGATAACCCCTCAATTAACCAACAACACACTCTGCTTTGAGAGGCCAATGTCCAATTGACCTTTGGGTCCACAACTGAGAAATAAGGATGACGTTCCAGCCCTGCGCTTAGTCCTGGGCCCTCATCATAGTCAGGACAATGGGAGAGCTTTCACTAAGAATTTCTGACACTCCACAGAGGGAAAGTGAACAGACAAGCAAGTGACTCGGCAGAATAGCAGAGACCAACACTGCTCCAGGAAATCTGTGAGATTTTGCACCCTGGGGAGGGTCAGAGAGTTCTGGAGTTTCTACCACCAGAATGAGGCAACACCACAGCCAGTGCAGCTGTTATCAATGTCACCGGCCAAGTCTTCACCGACAGGCTGGGTTTCTGATTCTATTCATGGCTACCCAGCTGGCCTTGGAGCTGGGTCTCCTGCTAGGACTTCCTGAAAACCTTCTGCTCCTAGAACTGTTTCTGTCTCTCATGCCAGGTTCAGATACTCATTCCATACCTGAGGTCTGGAGAAGGAACCACCCAGGAAATAACTGAGGACTAAGAAACTGTGACGCCATCCCACAGGGAAATAACTTGCCTTAGAACTCCCTCCTTCCACAGTGTCTGTCCACAGCGGCTCATGCTACCCCTTTCATAAAAGCCCTGTCCCTGCAGGCACATGCTTAGCATTCTAGATTGCATGATCATGACAGTCCTCTCTGATATGGATGCTCACCCTTGTCTTTTGCAAGTCAGCCTTTACTCTGTATACATTTCTGGAAGGACTGTGATCATTTCAAACCCAAATGGGTTCTAAACAAATCTATCTTCTCTTTATTGCAAATAGTAGCACCATTCTTCAAGTGATCCAAAACTAAGTTATTAGCTTTGATGCATCCCTTTCCTCCCCATCAGTCTTCGACCCCCTTAAATATCGTGTCCTTGTAGTCAACATCCATATACTCTCCCCCCCTTTCCCAGGCATCTTTATTAACTGGCCCCTCTCTCTCCTCAGCCTTAAACTACTTCCCAGCTAAGGCTCTTTCTCTTTGTAAATAGGCTCAAACACCTTTCTCCAATAGCTCACCTTGTGTCTCTTCCCCATGCCCACTGGACTGAAGAGTCCCTCTATTTCCACTGCACTCAGCGCTGTTTGATCATTAAGTTTGTCATATCATCGCTATTTACTTCTCTGGCTCCCCAGCAGTTAGGGCTCTGAGAAACAGAGATTCCAGGCATTTCAACTTTAAATCTCAGGAGTATAATAAATTTCAAGCCATTGTTTTCTATGCGTTCTCCTTGTATGTCCAATCTAATAATTCTCCTTTTCTTTCTGCTCTCACTGTCTTTATTCTGTCCCCTTTCATCTTAAGCCAGACTTTCACAAGGGTCTTTTCAATTGACCTTAAGCCTTGTCCCCTGCAGCTCAACATGAAAACAACATGGCTCCTTCCCAATACACCCTTTCTTAAGCAGTAATTCAGGGTTAAACACACAAGAGCCAAACGAACAAGAAAACTCCAGTGGGCCCACTACTTAAGGCAAGCTTTGTCAGCAGTTGATCATCAGTAGACCTGAAAGACCCCTGATTTCATTTCACAGCTTCCAAGAGTATTCAGCCAGCATGCCACACTCTGCGTGGAACAGGGTGGGTGCTGTGTCTGCACACACATGAGCCCAGACACATGGGCCACATTTACAGAAGCTCGGTTATTTGAGTACCACCACCAAACTCCCTGAGTGGCACTCACCAAACTCCCTGAGAGGATGAACAGAACCTTGGAAAGAATGATAAATGCCTCTTTAAGGTGTAAAAAACCCTTGCTCCAAAGAAATACAAAACTGAACATCTTTAGTTGGAGTTTCTAGACCCTACATGACTGAATCCCAAGCAATCTGGACAGATTTTGCTCACATATCTTACATGAACAGTCCAAAATTGAGGGTCGTTCTCCCCCTGCTCTCTCCTTGCACTCTCTTGCCTCTACTTTTTCTTGGTGCAGCTGTTCCATAGCTCCTGTGCTGACTTCTCTGTATTACCACTCCACTCTTAAAGGGTTTTCCAGCAACTCTGGGAGCTCTCCTTTTCTTTAACTCTCCTGGTGCCTAGAGAGTTCCTTTTCATATATTTGGGATTTACCACTCACTGTTAAAGTTACAACTTTTGAAATGGAAGATTTCAACCATAATCTCCCAGTCGTGGTAAAATACTGCCAGTCAAATCATGAGCATTGATGGCCAAATATAGCATGAGAAGTTAATTCTAGGCTAAAAGTGTTTGAAAGGCAGAGGCAATTGAATGGGCAGTCAGGGGTAGAGTTGCAGGTGGGCGGAATAACAGAGCAATAGTCTTCATGAAAGTAGTTGATTCTACTACCTTGCTCTGTATCCTTTAATAAGCCATGCAGAAACAGCAACTCAGTAAAAACATGAAGAGAAAAAAGACAGCCCTTGTAGTCTTCAGGAACTATGACAAATAATGTTCTAAAAAGTTTAGAAAGTAGCTGATTTATTATTCCTAGCTTGGGAAGAGTTAACTGTGGGGGAGTGGGACAGGGTTGCCAGTAGGGATTATTCAATCTGATCATTAAACCTGTTTTTCAAAATGCTTTTAAATGAACACACTTAATTGAAAGGGAAAAAATAAATAGAGGCTGTAACTCAGGAGTAGCATTGTGCTAACCTGAGTTTCATTTTTTTGAGCTGTCTGAACTAAGTGATAGATGAAAGTGACCTCCTGAGTTACAGTCACACTGATTACTTTCTTTTAAGAAATCTTTACACACTCCACAATTCAAGAGTGAGACAGATCTTGGGGGAACACACCAAGGGTTATCTGGGCTGAGGAAATGATGGGTTCCCACTGCATCTTTGCTTCCTTTGTGTTACAGATTTTATGTCTCTTAATAAATCCTGACTCATGCATGCATGAATGCCAGACCAGTTTGACATCTCTTTGGTCGCAGATAATCACATATCAGTAGTTTGAAGGCAGTTTGTATAGTATGATTACCCTCATAATACAAATACACACAACATACAAACACATAGGTGGTACTTTATTGATTAAATGATGCACTTCACAATTCAACATCTTTGAAACTGCTAAGGGTATCATAATGAAATCGGGTCAAAAAGGAGGGGGAAATATCCAACTTACAAGCCCTAGGTCCGTATCACCTACACGTAGTAGTTGCCACTCAAAATACAGTTTAACAAGGGATTTTGTTAATATGGGAGTTCAACAGGGAAAACAAAAAGTCCTTAAAGCCACAAGTGGCAGTTATCTTACCCCAGTCACCATTTTCAGTCCCAAAGGTCCCCAAAGACACAGTCCAAGATGGTGTCCCTTTGCCCCTCCAAACCTGAGGTTGGCACTCTGCAAAGTCCAGTCTTCCTCTGACGTCTTCGCTTTCCTTCTTTCTCCAGTATCCTAAGATGCTCCACTTCCTCAAAGTGCTTCAAACTTCTTCCACAATTGCTGATACACAAATCAGCTTTCCAAATTCCTGGAAAGGGACCAGCTTTTCTAGGCCATCTTGCTGTGGCGTCACACTCTCCACACTGGCCACTCTTCTGCTGGCCACCATGATGCCTCGCCACCACCAGCTCACTCTTCCAGGGGACTTCTCCCCAACCTAGTCAGTTGGGCTACTCTTTACCCACCTGCCATCCTCTTCTCTCCTCTCTGGAAGGCTCCGCTCCCGCATCCTTCTCCAGGTGCCAAAACCTGAGCTATCTGCTTCACATGGTTCTCCTTCTTGTGCAAATCCTCCTTCAGCTGCTTCCTCCTGCAGTTTTTAACTGCCACGCCCCCCAAGGGGGAAGGATTCCCAGTTTCAGTAAGACATGACATATTAGAACTACTGAGACATGGTGCATTTACTCTACATGAATGGTAAACATCTTGATGGTAATGCCTTGAAGGCAGACACAGTGACTCAAATTCGAACACTGAACACTGGTGATCTCATCCAACCACCTTCTTTTCACAAATGGACTCTCCCACTCCTTCTCCTTCTCCCTCTCACTAATTCTCAGGGTGTTTACCCTTCCGCTGTTAGCCTCTATGATCAGCACCTGTGCTAGCACATCCTTCCACTGATTGTGCCCCAGTGGGCTTGCACATGTGTGGTGGGCACACAAGGGAACAAGGAGGAGAGCATTTGAAGAACATGAAAGGCCAGAGAGGGAACCCAAGAAACTATCTAGAGAAAGAACATGAAAATTCCTGGGAGGCCAGGGGTCTCGCCTGCCTACCAGCCTTCCAGCCTGCCGTACAATTGGTCCAGCCTCCCTGCCTGATGGACCTGTACCTGGTTCCCTGAGAGCATTAAAACCTGTAATATCCAACACAGGCTCTAACCATTAGCTGCTGGAACCAATAAAGAACCTATCCAGATTGAGATGCTTGCAGTACAGAAACAAGATCCAGTTTGGTCATTCTGACATTCAGAGTGCCCAATCGAGTGCTTACAAATAGATCTTTTGTAAAATAATTTAAAATGGATGTTCTGAGATGAACAATCTGGCTGTTGTATATAAGATAAAGGCAGCAAGGGACCCTGTGAGCAGGCAGGAGACACAAAACTCAACAATGTGGCCAGTAGACACACTTGTGAAGCCTCGGTGTCTCTTAAAAATGAAGATACCTGGGCTCTTCACAGGCCAACACATTAAAATTTGGGGGACTATGACTCAGAAATCTGAATTTTTTAACAACTATCCCATGGCGATTCTTGTGACCATTGTAAATCAAGAACCAGAACGTATGAGAAAATAAAGACCTGCACTGGAGAATGTGGAAGGAAAAAAAAAGCAAAAGTCTCGGGGGGGGGGGGGGGG
>PVHY01003624.1:0-49382 GCA_004024945.1 Uropsilus gracilis | reverse complement strand
GTGCAAGAGACCAGAAGTACCACATGAGACACAGTTAGGATAATTAAATAATTAACACACATAGGATTAAAATTCCTCTTGGGAAAAATGATAATGAACAAGAACCACCTAATGTAGTTTCACAAATGACTCTTCAAATATCCACAAAGATGGATTGGAACTAAACATGGAGAAAAGTGAAAAGTATCTTGTTACAGTCAGCTAAAACTTGCAAAAAAAAAAAAAAAGAGTCAGAGGTAGCAAATTAATTCATGCTACTCAAATGAGTCAGACATGAGAAGATGAGCTTTTAAAATTATCGGGGGTTGGGGAGAAGACTAGAAAAAGAAAAATGCTGCTAAAAATGGAGTGGGGAATGGAATTAATGAAGACTAAACTAGCTCAGAAACTGAGCTAATTCCTTTTAATTTGTCTTTGACAAGAAAAATGAAGAAGACATATTTGTATAATTAGAGAGAATGAAGACTTTGCAAAAATAGTGACTGACAAAAAGCAGATGGGGAACACTTGACAAAACTGAACTCATCCCAATCAGCAGGACTGGATGATGGGAAGCAGAGGCTCTTAAGGGAATTCACTCACACACTTGAGGAGTCATTTACCATCATTATGGAAATATCACAGAAAATGGAGAAACAGAAGATTTGGAGAGGAGGAAAAAAATGAAGTAATGAAATATACCACCAGTCTTGAAATGATTACAAAGAGACATTATCGAAAATGTTATAAAACCAGGGACATTTTCTCCCATCCAGAGTGTGAGCTCTGAGAGGCCAGAGACATTTTCTTCACTATCTGATATCTGTTTAAAGCCAACAGCAAATAATCACCAGACAGCTGAACATGTATAAAGACCACAAGCTAGAAAATTAAAGTGTTGGAGGGTATTAACATAGCATTAATACTAGCTAGAAAAAGTTACTTTCCTGTTGCTTGTAAATTTCAAGATTAGAATTTCATAGTTTTCTTTCAGAAGGATAGAAGAGAAGGAGGAAAGAAAACAAGGTTTTTGTTTTCTTGACATGACTGACAACAACCTTGACATGACTGACAAGGTTTTTTTCCTGGAAGAGTGGGAAAAACAAGAAAGATCGATATAAAAAAAGGGCAAGAATAAGAGGAAAGGATTCAGCCATTCTGGACGAGTATAGGCAACTGGCCATGAGGGCCAAGGAGGCCTGGAGCCTGTGACCTTTCACCCCAGGCTGGTGAACTCATGACTGTAGCATGCATAAGCTTAGTGTGTGCGTTAAAGGAGTCTAAAGAGTTTGGAGATTTGAACTTCATGTTGGAGTTTGTCTTATATAGTTTGACTCAAATGCTCAGGAAGAATCCATCTAAGAAGATGGATCTGCTGTTGGTTCATGTATCTTGGAGTTTTTCTATTGCCTAAATTGAGAGGAATGCTGGAAGAAAAGAACACATCACATCTTCAACTGCGTGCTTGGAGAAGCAAAACATGCCAAAGGAGGAGAAGAGGAATGCCCTGCTTTTTCAACACATGCTGCTGAAATCAGATTGGTAGGACATGTGGTAAGACAACCAGAGACTAAAAAGACAGTTTTGGATAATGATGTGGTAACTAGGTTTTTCTTTTGTTTATTTTGTAGTACATATTTAGGTAATCACTTTCTTTGTTTTTGTTTTTGTTTTTTTAATTTTCAAATGGACTAATTTATTAGAGGTGTACATATAATATTTAAATTGAATAACATATTTTTCATTATTGCTTTTTTTTCTCAAAGTGAATAATACAGTCAATAGTGGTACAGTATCATTACTTCATGTCATGATGTCATCCTGAATTTTGAAGTGTATTTGACGTTTCTTTTCTAAAATTCTTAATGTATTGTGAAAATTTAATACTTCTAGTCCATTTATATTTTTTTGAAATGCTTATTCTAATTTCAAATGAAATGGGAAAATTTCACTTTAGCTTAAATGATAATGTGAAGATAGTTTTAAATGAGATATTCTTATAATATTAAATATATAACTCAATTATTTCAATTTTGCACATTTGTTACATATACATACTTTTTAATCACTTTCTTGGTAATAGTTTGATCACTTTAAGAGTTTGCTCTGGCTTTAAAATTACATAGTAAATGGCTATAGGCTAGAGATTCCAGAAGGGGGCAGGTAAAAGACAGTAATAAAAGTTGTTTGTTTGTTGTTTTCTTTAGTATGGAAAAGGGTCCTGGGGCAAGAAGCCAGTATCTAAAAGATTAAGGTAACTAGTGTGTGGAAGCTTAAGGGTTAAAGGGGGCTCTTGCCCCTTTGGTATCAGATTCCAAGGTAGAGGTTTTTCTCAGGTTTAGGAAAAGCTGGCTAAAGTATTTTCAGTAAAAAAAAGCCTTTCCCCCTCTCCTGATAACAAAAGGACCAAACTTTTCCAATTTTTCTGAGTAGAAATCTTTACTTCCAAGGCGTTGAGAGTCCATTTTTTACTTTCATGTATGAAATACTGCAATTGCAAAAGGTAAAATACTTGAACATCTGGTGGATAATTAAGCCATAAACCATAATCAGAATAAAGACCTAACAACTCCAGTAACATAAATATAGTAGATTTGAGAAACTGTGAAGTAAGAGCAAAATGAAGTACTACATATAACTACTAATCTGAGCAGTTTCAGTACATTCCTTAAAAAGAAATCCTCTAACCATCTTGGAGAACAGGCTGTTTAAGGAAAAACCAAAAAAAAAAAAAAAAATTCGAAACACTATCTTGACTATGATCATTGTAACGAGTGTTAATGCATCATGAAGATCTTCACATACACATTTCAATACAACTCCCATCCCCAGTCAAATATTCGAATACAATTTTATTAATTTATAAACTTACAAGCATGGTAGACAGAGAAATTCATATAAAGTTGTATGCTTTCAAGAGGTTGATACTAAGTTAACAAGAAAGATATTAAATAATTATAAATAAAAGCAAAAAAATTAATAACACATTTACTACAAGTCAAGTTAAAAGAGATGGATTCATTTCTGGGTATCTTTGAGAAGAGCACACTCTGTGTAGTACATATTAAAAAACAAATCAAAAGCTACTGAACTCACACATAGGAAAGACACACAAAGCTGTGTAGTCCCAAGGTCTGTTAGTTTTCTAATCAGGTCCTTAAAACTGACCATTACCACCTTTTAAAATAAGCATTATCCTAAAAGACTATTTATACAATATGAGTTTTATTTGGTGACACCATTTCCCAGGAAAAGGACAAAGAAGAGGAGGAAAAAAAGGTTACTGGTCTTGATTACTGGGAAAGGGTGATTCATCACTTATGAGTCTTGATGCCAAATGAGGAGAAAGTACAGAAGATAAAATACTTTACTCAAAGGTAAAATGGTATCAATTACATGAATAACAGTATTTCTGGCCTACAGAGGACACTTAAGAGTCAAATTCAAGATCTTATTCAGAAGGCAAAGTTCACGGTGGATAGCTACATTAGCTAGGACAGACATGCCATCTGGGATATAAAATACATAAAAATATATATAAAATAAAAAAACCCAGACCACATCAAATTTGACCCAGTTCACAGCCACTCAGTTTAATTAGTTTTTGAAAAAAATCTTTCCAAAACCATTGAGTTGATGTAAGAGCACCATTTCTTGAAACAACTGGTAAGAGTAAATTCTATCTCCTTAAAGTAAAACAAAATGCATCCCCTAAAAAGCAGTTTAATTCACACACCTTGATATAATGCCTTAGGAACAAAAGATCAACAAGAATCACATACATACATACATACAATGAGATACTATTCAACCACGAGAACTAAGGAGATGCAGTCATTTGAAACAACATGAATGGGACCCAGGAGGCACTAAGCAAAGTGAAATAAAATAGACAAGGACGAACATTGCATGGTATCACTTAGTTGTGCAATCTCAAAAACAAAGCACAACTCATAGAAACAGAAAGTGGAAAGGTAGTGCTAGCAGCTAGAGGTGGGGTAACAGGGAGTTGTTGGTAAAGGCAACAAACTTTCAGATTTAGATGAATAAAGTGGAATGATGAGACTCTAATGTAAAACATGGGACTATAATTGAGAACACTAATTTTAAAAGAACAATTTTTAAGAACTAACCAAATATTTGAATCAACAGAGAGAAATACACTTGTTTCAGTATCAAAAGAATCAAATTATTCATTCACATATGCAGTCCAAGAAGCAGAATTCTATACCTACTCCAGATACTTCTGGAAATTAACGAATTACCAGATAAAGGGGCATTCTCCCCAAAAATGGATTTCCATGGATTATCTGAGACTCAAATGTTGTAAATACAGATGGAATGGAGCAGGAGAGAGAGTTCTACAATACACGTTTTAGTTGCCGTTTTATTGCAATTGTTAAGCACTAATTTATTGCAACCTGGACCACTGAGAACTTGAACAGGAAAAAGAGAGAAAGGACATTTCTATTACAAAAATGTACCTGTTACAAAATTCTTTGTTAAGAACTTAAGCACTGGATGCCTGAGAGGCCTCTGTTTACTTAGGTGGAGACAATCCCAGCCCCACTGGTTCCTGCCTTCTCTGGCAGGAAGGGAAGAGGAGCTGTCAGAGACAGCACAATCAACAGCTGATACGATCTTCAGACACACAGCAAGGAAAAAGACAGAGGGCATGAGAGGCAGACAAGTGAGATAGAAACAGCAGTCTGGGGCTGGTTCAAAGTAGGGGTGACATTGAATATGTCCCCCAGGTGACAAGAGGATCTCTGCCACACCCCAACACACTGATAAAGAATAATGCTGCAAAGTTCAAATGAAACCTTGTTCCCCAAGTTCAAAGTGGTGACCCTTCAATCACCAAGAAAAGTGCACACGCTCAATAAATATGTTGCAACTAAAGGACCTCAAAGAGTTCAGAGTATTTCACCTCAAAATATGCTATTTTGGTATATTGATTATTCTGAGTTAAAGGCACTTGAAAAACAGCAAATATAAGAAAAACACTCTGATCTTCCTTTTTTGTAAAAGCAGGAGATGACATTCTTAGTAGAAGACGCCCTCTCTGAATCAAAAGGAAAATAAAAAAATAAAATCTTATCATCAAGGATGAGAAATTGAGACAGAATCCTACACAAACAAAACTTGCCAAAATAATTCTACTCTCCCTTTCTTTAGTCTCCCTACACAGTTCAGCCACTTTTCATAACTGCTGCTCTTTGTCCAACCTAACATAAAAAGAAAGTTGGTTTTGCCATGTCTATTAGTCTCATTTTCTTCTGAAGGTTCCCATGGTGGGTAAAACTTAGACTGAATTAATCAGCATGCCTTCCTCTTGTGAATCACTCTCAGTTTAATTTTCAGACCCATCAGGAACCCTGACTGAGGGATGAAAGAAAAGGCCTTCTTCACATACAGACTTAATATGAGAAATATATTATTTGCAAAAGTCCCCTTTAAAAATGTTCAAATACAACCTTTGACGCTTTAAGGGGTGAGATTGTTTTCTAAAACATTAAGCTTGAAGAAAAATCAGCTTCCTTTGCAATGCTAACTAAATTCCTTGATAGCGCTACATTACAATTTTTTTTTAATATATGATATAATAGCTAGGAGCATCCTCATAATAAAGCAATCAGTCTCCATCAGAACAAAGATAGTCACTTACGAAGGGAAAAAGCAGTAAAGATACACTTGAAGCATGAAAACAAAGAACCACATAGATCTGTCTGCTATGACAGCACATCCTGAGGTCTCTGTGAAGGGCCCCTCCATTCAGTCCCAGCACATAAACCTTAAAAAAATGGTTAAACAAGCTGAGAGTATCTTTGAAGCAACATGCATGTTGTGCCAGGGTTTCCCTTGTTCAGCCTGCACTAAATTAAAAGTTAATACATGTTGCAGGCAGTTCCTCTGCATTCTTTAATCCACAACACCCCCAATCCCAAACTCTAGGAAATAAAAGCAGTCCCTGACATCATGTTACAGTGTGGAGGGTTTGCAAAATGGCATGCTGGGGGAGCTTTGAAGTTCATAATAATAAAAAGAGAAATATACCAGGGATGCCAGAGGGGGGAGCTCAGAGCAAAGGGAAAGATCATGCTTATAATGGGCAAGAAAGGGAAATTCTGAAAACTTGAGCTTTTACACAATCCTTTTTTCTCTGATTTCAGGATTCTCTTTTGAAGGATGGGTTCCAATACCCTTTGAAATAAACAACAATTTCTCCATTTTTTTCCCCAGGTTGAGGGAAAATAAATAAAAGCACCGCTGAGGGTAACCCATTCAAACAACGAGCAGGTAGGTGAAGTCTGCTCCAGAAAAGTGTGCACACAGCCTCCTCTTGCTAATCAGTTTTGTTTGCAAATGAACTACACAGTAGGATTGGCATCTAATGATGCTAGAAGCATAGTGAAGGAATTAGCCCAAGACAATCATTATTTTAAAACGGGTGTTTGGCCTCCTCCAGATTCCTTTATATGTTTACTTCTAAGGACAAAATGGAATTTTAATAGGCTCTTTCCATAATTAAACAGACTATCTTTTGTATTCACTGTCCTGTCAACACTAGAGAAATACAAGAATTTATCCTGCAAGAAAGGAGCCAAGACCATTATCTTCTCTCGAAACAACATCCAAGTACAGGCAGTTTTGCAAAGACAGCCAGGGTCAGCCAGCACCCCTATTCTTCTAGATTTGGACTGTCAGGGCTCCTTTTCACTGAGCTTTCATCCTCAATAGTGTTGTCTGTGACCAGAGGTATAGAACTGGCATGAATAATGTGGATAATGTGAATAACAGCAGTGGCACTGGCAGAAACTGGAAGAAGATGGAAAGCAATTGATAAAAGATTGATGATAGCTATTAAAAACTTTTCATAGCAAATATTTTAAGATATCGTAACAGACTCTGATTAACCACCTACAATTAAAAGTTAGCTTGTTAACCATATAACCATTTAAATCCTACTGGACACAAGATGCAGGATGAAATAGACTGCTGTGTGTGTGTACTTGTCCAAGCATGCATGAGTGTGTTGTGTAAGAGTAAATACATATATGCATACATATAACAAAATTTTATGAAGTTACTCCAATGGACTCCAGGTTTAAATTCCACTAGCAACTACTGAATAACTACTACATGTTCCACACAGTATTTCATCAACTACAAGTACAAAGCTATGTTGCAAGAAATATAATGTATACGGTACAAAAACGGAGGGGTAAAATTCTGTGATTTACATAAAATTACAACTAGTCAGCCATAAGACAATCATTGGAACATAAATCTTCTAAATAAAAGTGTTTCTTTCCCTATCACTCCATGCAAATTCCTAAAAACATCTTTATTTCAATCACCTTACTGAAAAAGAGGATTCATCTAACTTCCCACTCTAAACTACATGGATGGAGTAAATCAGAGGTACAATTATCGTCTTAATATGATTGTCCCCAGGATATACCCACAGTTTGGACAAATGTGACCAGAATCTGTTAAGCTTGTCACTTTAATACCTGGTATCAATCAGCAGGTGAGAAGTTCTAAATAGGAGACAATGTCACTACCTTCAAGAAATGTCTTAATATTCTATTTCCTGGCATGAGTTTTTAACTAAAGTAATTGAATTGTTTCCCATAAAGTCATAAAATAAAGGCTCTGTCAGACAGAAGTGAAATATATACACCCTGAATTCAAAGCTCTAGATTACCACCTAGAGTCTACAGCTTTTGTACGAGTCTCAAGTTCATTATAGGTCGAGTTTATAAACCTATCCTTCATGGCACACAACTCCACTTTACATGCAAATATAGCTCCAAGAACACTGCTTCAAACACAGGGTAATCTATGTTTACTTACGCTATGCTACATTTAATTTACACATATATTACTCTGGAAGAGTAAAGTAGAGAGGAAAAACAGATAAAATGGATCCCTCCATCCACAAGGGTGATTAGGAAAGAAAAGAATACTAGTAAAGAAATGGCAAACCCACATTAACTTATCTCACTTTCAGATAATTAGTTGTGAATTTTTTAAGGCAAGTGACTCACAAGGGAGAGCACAAATTTACTGTCTTCCACAATCTAATAATCTTGGTAGCTGTGAAAAGTTATCTATTTATTGATAGGCAACTGTAATTTATCTTCCCTAGGTAAAATGCAGTTATTTAAATATTTCTCTCCTTTTATGAATGCTGGCCTCAGCAGTAAATATGCAAATGACTTCACAAGAACAAAAACACTCATTAAATGTCAATAAACCCCCAAAGCAAAGCTACAGAACCTTCAGAAAAGACTGTACCAGTCAATGTGGACCACCAAAGCTCAAGAAGAGGGACTTCAAGATGAGTATGATGGCAAGAGCTTCAAAAAAAAATTGGGACCAGTAATCAGCTGTTGCCCTGCCATTTTGTGTGGCCTTTAGGAGGTCACCTGCTGTCATCCAGTATTCATTTTCTTCTGATAACGGGAAGTTAATAAGATTCATACACCCAGAAATACTTGCTGAGGGGCTGCCAACTTACTGCAATGATCTCAGTGAAGTATACAGAGCAGAGAACACACAGACAAGGCACTTGTCCTCAGGGACCCTTCAACCCATGGGGAAGATGAACCCAAAGAGTTGCTAGCTCAAAAAAGTTCTAGGACCTTCCCAAGTTTCAGGTACTCATTTACTCCAGTATACATGGTGCCAAAGAAGACAAGAAAAAACATTTTTAACATTTCAAAGAATATGACCCAAATAGAAATAAAAAATGGCACATTTTTTGGACATTTGGACAATCTGGTGGTTTTTCAAAAAGTTTAACAGAGATTACCATAGGACACCCCAATTCCACTCTACACATATTGAAAGTGTATATGCATCTTTTTGCCACAATGTATACCTTCAATGTTGCTGCAGTGTTATTCAAAATAGCTAAGAAGTGGAAATAACCCAGATGTCCATGAACTAATGGATGAATAAATCAAATATTCAGAAAATATTTTGGGGCAACAAAAAGGAATGAAGTACTGAGACAGGCTACAACATGAATGTACCTTGGAAACATTATACTTAGTGAAAGAAGCTGGTTATGAAAGATTCCATGTAGTACTACCGCATTTATTTGAAAAGTCAAAATAGATCAATCTGTGGAGACAGGAAATGGTGGCAGCCAAAGGCTTGGGAGGAGGAGGAATGGAAGTAACTGTTAGTAGAGATTTCTACCAATGATCAGATTCCTTGGGGGTCATGAATAAGTTCTGGAGTTAGATAATGGTGACAGATGCACAACTTTGTGAATCTACTAAAAACTGCAGCATCGCATACTACGAAATGGCAAGCTTAATGGTATGTGGATTATAGCCCAGTGTTTTAATAATGAGAAATTATGGAACAGTATTGGTGCCATATTGTAATAAAAATCACAACCTAGCAAAACTTAGAAAAGGGCATGTTGAAACAAGAAGCAGATGAATTGCTAATAAAATATTTTAAAAAGGCAAATTATGGTTTCAAAGTAAATTTTTCAGTTGGCTCAATATTTTAGGTACAAGGCAAAAATCATTAAAGATAAAAAGGTAGAAAAGCCAAGTTTCTATCAATTCTTTCCTAAATTCTAAGGCTTCATTGTTCCAGTACCTTCACACCTATTAAGTCACTATGCTCCTTATTCCCCCTTCAATAGCATGGGTTCAATAGTATGGGTTCTTTTAAAAGAACCCATACTATTGACTATCTCAATTTCTACTCCCAAGTCCTTTCTTTCTTGTTCAATACATCCCTGCCTCTTCACCACTCTGAGGCATCCACCAACCACATCAAATGAAGATTTTCAAACATAAACATCTGTATAACAATAGGTAATTTTTTCTCACAAAAAGAGAAGAGATAGAAAATTTAGAAGTCATGATATTCATTGCACACAATTTTCTCTAAATTAACTTTGAGTCCCAGTAAAACCCAACTCGGAACTAAATATACACAATAAGCATCATAAATGCTTGTGGAATAAACAAGAGGAATAACAAGAAAACTGATGTAGAATACAGCTAAAGGAACTTGGAAGTTGTTAAACAAGCCTTTCAGTTGTAACTATGGAATGTTTCCTGATTTATAAATTCCACAGCAGCACCTTTTTTAGCATTAAGTTTGTGTATATCTAAATCATCACAGAGTAGCTCCAGAAATGTTCAGAACTGTCTGACGGTTTTTACTGGCCAGTGATTACCATTTGCTTTGATTACCATTTGCTTCTCCCTGATCACCCTGAGCCTGTACCCCAGGGAGTGGCACATGCCATGTTGGCTGGTGAAACAGCAGCTCGTGGTTACATGTTCATGGACAAAGCCAAGGGTGGAGAACCTGTTCATCAGTCTTGCACGGAGAAGCCCAGCAGGGAGAAAATTCCTTAAAGCACCTCTTGGTTGGTTATCTGTACTAAAGAAAGACATTTAGTTCTTTG
The DNA here is from genome assembly GCA_004024945.1 of Uropsilus gracilis. Taxonomy (NCBI): domain Eukaryota; kingdom Metazoa; phylum Chordata; class Mammalia; order Eulipotyphla; family Talpidae; genus Uropsilus; species Uropsilus gracilis. The sequence continues at coordinate 38,953 of PVHY01003624.1, read as the reverse complement.
ATACAAGATGACAAGAAAGGACAGCAGCTCATCACACCAGACCAAGTGAGTCAAATGGGGAAATTTTAAAGAAGGGCATTGGCTGTGAAGTTTAGTAAACCGCAGACACAAAACTCGCTGTCAAATGTGACCCAGCAATTCTGAGCACTGCATTTTAAGCTTCCATGAGGCTGGGGCACAGCTACCATGATCCTATCGGTCACAAGTGAGAAGTTAAACACCCTGTTCCTCAAACTCTTGAAAGCATCACAGACTGAAAGCCGACAATTTACACACACGAAGTAGTTATGTCTCGGGTCCTTTTCTGTAATAAGGAAATGATTCTCGCCTCAAAATCTGCCAACTGAGTTCTGCCCTTCTTTTAAACAGGGTTATCAACATAGTACATTTTTCTACCTGGGAAGCTCAATCTGAAAGGAAGAACAGCAGAAGGGTGGGTCCCCAAAAGGTGTGGGGGCAAAGAGAGAACTACCCCTTAACTCTTGTCCTCTGACAACACATAAGAAAATATTGAACCGCCAATCTTCTAAACTCCAGTTGCTACTAGAACGAGAGATGAAGAGGACAAAGACAGTTTCCAACTACAAGCCAGCGACAGAGCAAGTCACCTCCATGTACTCCTGCTCCCGGAGTGCATCCAACCACTAGATGGCAAAGTGAGGTTGGAAAGTGACTTACACAAACTAACACAAGACACTGGTGTTCCTTTTTGACTAGATGTTAAACATCCTGCTCTCCCAAAAATTAAAGCCAGAATCCCTTTCCACTCCATATCCTGTTTTGTGAACAGCAGGTGTGATGCTGTGTTTTATGTTGTAAGGTAATAGTTTCTAAATTATGTCAGACTGCTGAGTTTGTGAATGAAAATGCCTAGCGGTGAGCAAATAAGGACCACAGTGACCAAGTGAAACTGTGTGGCATCCTGTAAAAAGAGGTGTTCCGAAAACAAACCCAGCCTGAAAATCTGGAGAGAGAAACAATCACACCATGCTCCTAACCAGAAAGCCCTGGCGGGGAGGCATCTGACAAGCCACCCGAGTAAATGGCCCTCGAGAAATGATGACCTTGAGAGAATGAAAGAACTCAGCTAACCACCTGATGCCTCTCGAGGAACATGTGCCAGTCAGTGCATCGAGAGGCACAGCAGGACACAGAGGTGACTGCAGGGTGGAACTCTGTGGCAGGGTGTAGAGCCATCTTCCCCAAATAAGCCCAATCACTCATTAGCGGGAAAGGCAGAGACCAACACCATGGATCACAACGTCAATAGAAACCGCTCAATTCCTCGTGTTGCCTCAAGAGAGGAAACATCTGAAGTGCACCAAGAAGCTGACATCAAAAGATGTTCATGAAAAAGAGCAACAGAAAGTCAATCTGGGCTGAATCACATGAATTGCTAATATTGGCCAGGGAGGATTCTGCGTTACAGAACGATACTGGTGTGGTGGCCATTTGTTTAAGGCAGGAAAAAAGCCATGCACACTGAACAGCTCTTTCCCCACCACAAACACACTCTTCTAAATAGCCCTGGGCAAAGCAATGACAGCAAGCCAAAGTAACGGTTTGCATGCTTTCAATGAGTATTTCTGCAATAAAGGCAAAAGAAACTAAATATTTATCATTTTCCACAGGAAAATTAGCAGAAGATTGAGCCATGTAAATAAACTTCCCATAAACATCCAAACAGATACTATTATTAACCCACAATTCGCAAGCAACAGTTATTTGCATGTAATTAATTTGCTTTATTTCTAGTGCCTCAGACAATGTAATATGCTTATCAGCTTGGGTTCTAGACAATAAGTGTTTAACTCTTCCTTTTATATTTATAAGAAAATATTTATCTTGCCTTTTCCTTGACAGACTCGGAGCCATCTGCAGGCATCACACACAGAGCTGCCTCCATGGCGATTACAGACATAACCTCCAACTGGGGCATTTCAGCACCCACTTTGAAATGAATATGCAGTTAGCTAAGGCTGAGCCCAGTAACCCCTCTGCTAATGGGGCAGGTGTGCTGACCAGGGACAGCCTCTGTGCCAAATGCATCATTATCAGAGACAGAGAAAATATTGAAGAGATGGGTTGTCTCCCAGCCCCCAGCTTTGAAAGTCTGCCCTCCCTTTCAAAGAGCAGCTCCCTACTAATGTGCACCCACAGACTGTTCAGATACTCCCTACAAAAGCCCACAGGTACAGTCCAGAGCATTCCATCCCACATTGATAAGCTGACAGGAGCTCGCCCCTTTGCTGAGCTTCGGTCCTAGGAAAGGGTCTCTTCCCCTCCACTAGTGTTGCCAGCACCCAAATTCAAGTGCAACTCTGAGAATCCCCCTGATATGAGTGTGTGAGTGTGTATGTATGTGTATGCATGCATATGCCTGCACTAACCACTCAGTTACCCCAACCTTTGTCCCTAGAGAGTTTTGATTGGTAGTCATTGCCAAGTTGTAGATTAAAGACTAATGTCCCACCCATGGGTTCCTCTCTCTTCTTAAGGTGAGCTTCTCTATGACAGAACAGAAGCAGTAAGAATGAACTTATCACATTTTTTATGGATTATTTACTGACCATATTTATAGTGCTAAACTGTACTTCAAATATGTAATGTTCTAAGCAGCTTAAAAGGATGTCACTTATACATAATTCTGGCACATCCTTTTATGAGTAAGAGTGCAGATTCATGTGACTAAAGTGTCCATTCATTTAATAATCACCAAGGAACCACTATGTCCAAGGACAGAGCTGGATACTGGGGACTTAGTGACATTTCTCCATTTTTAAGACATTAAAATTTAGCAGGGAAGAAACTGATAAATGTGTACACATGCTCAAGTATCCATGTCTTTATACACACACACACACACACAGAGAGAGAGAGAGAGAGAACTACACATACTCCAAAGAAGCAACATAATATAAAGGTAAGATGGAGAAAACCACATATGATTTATCAAAGGCAAGAGGGAGAAAGGTGAGATAAAATATCTAAACCAGTATTCATTTCAGCTATGGGTTCACTTCTCTGTATTATAAAACAGCCCAAAAAATTTTAGTGCTAATCGCTGGAACAATGCTCCCTGAAAAGAAAATTACTTCACTGATGTTCATTACCCCACTTATTCTATAACTGTCCCTAATGATATTTTCAAAATCTGACTAATTTCCCTCTTTTCTTTCAAAAAATACAAGCATTTCCCACAATGTCCTTAGTAAGATAAAACTTCACTTCTCTACAATCTAAGTATAGACCTTTTTTTTTTCTATTATTAAAACGAATGAGATGCCTAGTTTTTTTTTTTTTTAATTGCTCCATTCATCCCCAAGGGATTTTCCACCAATGCCTGTTTCAATCAGCTTGAAGTTGAATGTCATTCTGAACTAGGTCATTTTGAAGAGCTGCATGAGCCAGTAAAACACATAACCTATATAACCTCTATGTTAAGAAAACATTCTAAAATCAGCCCTCTGCTGTTTGACTATAATTTCACTGTCTTCCACCTAATTTAGGCAGCCTTTTTATTTTGCAATCCAGTCTATGTAAGTACCCTTTTTATTACATAACGTGAACGACAGGGAACACAGAACTCTTATATTAAGTACCCATTTTAGTATATAATAAGAGTTACATAAGTATCCTCCTCATATATGTTGCAAATTATAGGGAACACAGAAACGCTAAGCCCAATGTTAAATATGGAAACGTTTAAATCACCCACAGGTAAGGGTGACTTTGCATCTCAGGAGAGCAAAAGACTCCAATGGGCACTGGGCAACTTTGGAAAAAAAAAAAAAAAAAAAAAAAAAAAAAAAACATGGTTGTGATTCCCATCACCCGTTAATAAGGAAGCAGACATGGCCAGGGCCACTGGCCAGTGCTCAGAGACATGTGGCAGGTCGGAAGTATCAGATGAGGAGAAAGGGACTTGGTTTTTTGCCTAAAAGTGAATCCACAGTGGCATTTAGTATGACTATCAATTGAAACATGAAGATCATGTCAAGTAAAAGTTCTTTCGTAGATACTCATTTACATGTCCATCTCCCTCCATAAATTAAAAAATTGCTAGCAAGCACGGATTATTTTCTTCATCTCTAAAGTCTAATAAAAAAAAAACCTCAATGTTTGTCAATAAATGAAGGAAAATAATTGGCCGAAGAAATAAACCACGTATGGGAAATTTGAAGGGAGAGAGGCATGAGTAGTCAGGGGTGGGGGAAAAAATGTAAGTACCATAATTTATTATATTAGCCTTCATTCCAGTTGAAAGGAACAGAAAACAACTCAGAATGCTTAACCACAAAATGGGGGGAGGGTGGGTACCATGTGGACTGAGGGGTGAATCACAAAACTCAATGGCTAAAGAGTGGCCAGAACCAAGATGCAAGCAGGAAACGGGGAGCAGTCAGGATCCCAGGGTGATGGGCTCCTGGCTCGGAAGCAGCAAGCTCCCAGAATCCCAGTGCAGTGAAAGGAAATTCATTTGTGTATTCGGTCAACAGTCAGGAAGCCTAGATGCAGACACCTGCTCAGTTGTGCCTCCTAGGTAAATTCAGTGCCAGCTGACCTCTTGATGGCAGCCTGGTGAGAGACCCAGCCAGCTGCCCACAGGGCACAGGGATTTAACACATAGGCTCTTTCAGATCAGCAGGCCTATAGAGAGGTCTGGGTTAGGATCCCTGGAGCAGAAATCCACTTTGAACAGCACTGCTACGCATTTAACACCAACATCCAGTGCCTGCCTTTGAGGGAGACCTTTCAAGCTGTTCTTGTTCCAATCAGACAAGAATCCCCTTATAACTCCAAGCATAAGCCCCATGGCAGCCCTCAGTAAGTACCGTGTGTCAGTCCCCGGAGCCCGTCTGCCTTCCTCGGTACGTAATCCAGATTTTGGTTTATCCTTTTAAATCTGCTTCACGTCAAAAAACCACCATCAGGCAGTAAATAACCTTCTTATTAGTTCTCAAAATGTGTTTCTTCATTCTTTCAAGAATAAACATCAACCCGGTGAATTGGAGAACAGCAAGCATGCATTTGTAAATAAGCTGGTTACCTCACACCTCTGTGAGTGACAAGTCCCATTCACCAACCAGTGGGTGACATGTCTCATCCACCAACAATGCACCAGTTCATCTGTCCTTCATTGTTATTCTATTCCCTCCAAATTCTCACTGTGATGCAGTTGATGTACCGCAAGTTGAAACAACCTTGCTATTTTCTTGAAATCGTTTCTCCAACTCTACCTATACATCCTGTTACTTGAAATGACACTGTTACTTGGGAGTATCTCTGTATCTTCTACTGTATGATCCTTCCTCAATTCATTCAGGCTGGGAAGATCATATTGAACTGCTTACTTCTAAACACAGTTAGAGATGACCTTTTCTACAGCACTGAAAATATCTGCCATCCTTATAATATTTTCCCTTGTGTTCGATTTTTTTTATTTTTAATTTAAATTCTAAAATCCTCCACATAAAGGCTTTATCTAATCCTAAAAATTACTGAGTGTGCAATAAAACAGCTGACCAATCAAGTACAGTGGTCTCCTGGCCCCAGAGTCTATGCTCCAGTAATGGGGCTCTCAGTTCATCTTGTATCTAATAATATTCACAGTAATCTTAGAGGTAGACAAACAGGGAGTGAGTATCTATAAGGACTCAAAGGATGACTAAGGAAAATGAAGAAATCCAGGATTGGCTACAGAGAACCTCAGGACTCACACTGAAAAGTACTTTCGGTTGAGATTCTGTTGTGGCCCCAATGGCAGCCCCAGAGAGTCAATGTACTAACCCACGTCTTTTTGTCAGAACTCCATCAAGCTGTGTACCTTAGAGACATTCCTCTTAGTAATTTCTAACACACTGTTGTCCCTGAAAGCCATGACTTTGATCCAACAGCATCTTGGCATTACAGCATGAAAGTAGGAGACCTATGAGTCACTGTTCTCCAGAAGCCAACATACAATCCTACAATTGGCCAGCCTTATAATCCAAGTTACTTTTCCATTCTTCGCACACTCAGATGAAGCAAGAAAAGCTACAGTAAGCAATACTAAGTTTGTGGGCACTAATATACACCATCAAAAGAAATGTTGCGTTCAGAATCCTACAAGATCACAACCTCTAGCACGGAGTAGTGAGTGAAGAAATAGGTGAAGATATGAATTCTGAACTCTGGTTATCTGAGACTTTATGATAGGTCTGATTACCTTTTCCTCAGGAGCTAAGTGAGAAGGATAAAGCTGCTAGATGCTTTATTACTAAGAAGAGTTGAAAAGGCAAGAAAAGTCAGGAAACAAGTTTTAATTAAGGATTGGTTTTTAGTAAAATGGGCAAAAACATTTAGTTATGAGTAGTACAGTTTGTAATCAAAGTCAAAAAATGAATTATGGACTAATGCCAATCAAAAGGAAATCACCTAAAACCTGGAAATGTATAAAAATATATTTAAAAAAAAGTTTCACACACAAATGCCACAAATTTAAAACTTCCTGTTTTTTTGTTTTTACTTTGCTTTCCTTTTATTTCAAAGAAGTTAGCATAGCTATTCACTCTAAAGAGAGATGTTAAATGAGGGTGAAAATATCTAGACTAGACACTGATGAGATCTATTAGGTGGGAACCAAGGCAAGGAATAGAAGATGACACTAATGAGACCACACTGTTAATGTTAACAGTAAAGAGGCTAAAAAAGGTGTGACTATAGCACACAGCCCCAGTTGTGTTAGATCTTTGGCTTGTCACTGGTTATAACTGCCATCCAACATAGATAGGACTCAAAATTACTTTTTCTGCTTTAACTGCAAGGTAGATTTTCTTAACCAGTCCATCTTCAGAGCATAACACCTTTTAGCACCACAGTGTTAGTAAGGCTGTTAGCTCATTTGCCTTCAAATCTTCCATCTTATCTCTCTGAATCCTTCCACTAAGCACAAACTCCCTATTTTGCAAAACAATGTCTCCCAGTGTCAGAGAGCCCTAATGTTGGTAAATTCTTTTATGCACAGGAATATCTTGGGCTCCTTAGTCTGAGTTCTGTCCTCTGATAAAGTAGAATTATAAGAATTGCTTTCCCATCTGGGAACTGTTTAAACATTTAAAAGGAAATTATCACATCTCCACTAAATCATTGGGAGTCCTGTGAATCACTTCCATTCTATTACACATTCTGTAAGCTTTTCTTTAATCCCAACTCCCAAAGTATAAAAATCATGGACTTACATAGAACGCATCATTGACATTATCCTAAATTCAAGTGTTATGCACAAATGCAGTGCTACTGGATGATGCATTTAGGCATCTGCCTTTTCTTTCTTTGCTCATACAATGATACTTCAAATGCACTGCACTCACTTTGCATCCCCACGGCTACACCCATTATGGCAGGGTCTCCCTACACAACCTTGCAGTCACTGCTGCTGTTCCTCTTCTACTCCAACATCAGCTCACTCTCCATCTTCCAAACCTCCCTCTTAAAAAAAATCTGTCAACCTTTGCATCTTCTGAAATTATTTGCTCCAATAATCTACTGGCAAATATCAAAGGGGAAGAGTTATGAGGGAATACTAACATTTATTGCCCAAAATAAATGCATGTTCTACACATGCACGTTCTACACATTGGGACATTCAATCATCTAATCTTTTTGATGCCTTTTTTATATGGTCTCTCCAAGGCTGAATAAAGTGGTTTGTGTTTTGTTTTGTTTTTAAGTTAAGATTTTTTTCATGCACATACTCTGTGCAAAGCACAGTGGTTAGCAGTTATACAAAGATGAATAACTAACTTGTTATTCCTTCATGCAGAAATCTGAAGAGTTAGGAGAGGAATAGTCATATAGGTAAACAAGGGAGGAAGGAGAACAGATGTGACTATAGAAGCAGTAACTCCAAAGTTTCTAAATCAGAATAATGTTGCTTTGAGTACCACTTAGAAGCCCCAACCCGTTCACATGGATAGTGGTCAAGTATTGTACCAAGACTGGTGTGAAAGTTGAGTAAAGTTCTTCCATCCATCTTTTCTTTGAAGCTATTGTCCTATTTCTCTCCTTCAATTCACTGACAACCTCTTTAACATGTTCTACTCTGTTTTTCTTACACACTATATACCACTTATCTCCTACAAGCACAATTTAATCCTCACTTCTAAAATCAAAACTCCATCCTCAGAGGATATTAAAAAGCAGATGATCAAATAAAAGAGTTGGTGGTTATTTTTTATTAAGAAGACCACATTCATTGCCTCTTTGCAACATCTAAAATTGCTAATAACCCTGACATGGCATCTATACTGTTAGATGATCCTTGAACTTACATTGTCTTGATCTAACTTTATTTCCTATTTTTCATATCTCATCAATATGGAAGCATTCATCCAAGCATTTTTTTTTTTAAAAATTCATCCTCAGAAGATTTCTGTAATCTCAGCTATAACATATATAATTATAGACACATATGATAGCAACATAATGGATACAGATGGTATTTTATACACACATGTACACACACAAAAATAGAAAATAATATAACAGCTATATCTAATATTTTGCCTTAATGGTGTCATGCATTTCTATTTCCCATGTTTTAGAAGTAAAATGATATAGATAGAACTAAAGACCCACTCTCCCACTTCTTTCTATTTTTATACTTTCATCATATCTGTGTATCAAAACCAAACTATGTCCTATACATTTTTAAAATATACATATAGTCAATTTACACATGAAAAAAATGAGCAACATCATGAGACATCAGGAAAATGTAAATCATAAGCATAATGATATGCTACTTCACATCTACCAGGACCTGTATACTAAAGATGTACAGTACCAAATATCAGCAAGGACATGGACAAAGTGAAACAATCATAGATTGCAGAAAGACCAAAAGTGGCACCACTTGGGAAAATAATTTAGTAGCTCCAACAAAAAGTAAATTTTCCATATATTCCACCAATTTCATGCCTATGTATACCAAAAATACAAAAACTTGTGCACAAGTGTTCATATGCAATCTACTATTCATAATAGCCAGAATGGAAACAATATAAATATCTATCAATTGAATAATAAATAAAATACAGACAGGCAAACAATGAAATATGAAGGGCTGATATGTACAACACCAAGGATGAACCTTGAAAACGTTTATCATAAAGAAGCCAGTCACATTTCACATAAAGAAGTCATTTCTCTTACATGAAATGCCAAAATTAAGCAAATATCAAGAGACAGAAACAAAAGTAGTGACTGCCTAGGAATGCAGATTATGAGAGACTTGGGGAGTGGAAGATGAGTATGGCTTAAGGTTTCCTTTAGTGATAATGGAAATATAGAAACATAACACTGTAAATACCTAAGAAGCCACTAGATTGTCCATTATGAATATGTGAATCATGATATGTGAATTCTCTCTCAATAAGGTTGGTATGTATGACTATGTGAGGATAAAAGACTTAAAGTACGATATTATATTGCATTACTACCTACATCTATAATATTACACACATTATATACCCTAATATTACATCCATATAGAACAATTTCTAAGATGGATCATGAGGATCCATGTACAACCAGTTTAACTGTTCCAGTACAAGTAGAGAAAATTACATTATATTTATTAATTCCTTGGCTTTTTTTTTTTTTCACATATTCATGTCACCTGGTTTTACATGACAAGTTTCTAGGCTAACACCTGAAAGTAAAATGGCTGGATTGTGCAATATGTACTTGTTCAACGGTACCTGATATTTCCAGATTGCTGGCTAAAAATATTATAGCAATTTATTCTCATCTGTTATATACAAGAGTTCCTGTTTCTTCTCATCCTTGTCAACATTTGGTGTTATCAAGTGTATTGAGTTTTATCAATCAATAGGTGTAAAATGGGATCTCACCAGGGTTTGAATTTTCATTTCCCTGATTAAGTGAGACTGAGATATTGGTCATTCAATTTTCTTCCTTTGTGAACTGTGTAGTCATACCCTTTGCCCATTTTTGATTGAGTGGTTTTTCTCATCAATTTGTATGACTTCTCACAAACTCTGGATATTTATCTTTGATCACTTAGGAGAATTAGGGAGGTGTTCTCACAACATATGTCTTTTCATTATTTTAAATATCTTTTGTTATAATGAATATTTTTAACAAATATCATAGTATTAGTCTTTTCTTTTAGGACTTGTGATTTTTAAGTCTTCTTCGAGGAATTTTTCTCTATCACAATGTCATGAAAACACATAGTGTGTGTTCTATTAAAGTTCCAGGGCTTTATTTTTGTCTTCCAGAACTATAACTTATCTATTATTTTTCTGCATGGTATGAGGTGGATATTTAATATTAATTTTCCATATAAGTAGTCAATGATTTTCAGACCATTTACTATTTAATACTGATCAACTCCATCCTATTCTCACTAACCAGGAATTGATACATTACTTCAGACCTATTATTACTTAGCCAGTTTACATTCGCCAGTGTAATAATTAATTCAGGTAAAAAAAATCAAAATTGGATGCAAGTACTATCTTTCTGGTGAAAGATTAAGGAAGAAGATAAATGATCTCATATGTGGGGAGGAGGCACAATCATTGTGGTGAAGGACTCTGGGTGTCGTGGCGATGGATATGGGGTGGTACTATACAACCAAAAGGTGTGATCCCATCCCTCTAAATTATATGCCATGTTGTAAGTCAGTATTACCCCAATTCAAAAACAATTTACTAAGACCAACTTACTGATGTTCACAATTCTATGATTTAAAATTTAAAATTACTTTACCCAACTAGATCAGTGCATAGAGAAAGAATATGTAAACTTGTAAGGAAATAAATTCTTATTGAGGGACAAAGAACATCAAAGAAGATTCTTAAGGAAAACTGATCCAAAGATACTCTTCACCAGAGAGTGTGTACATGGACTTGCTCCAATGTCAGAACGAGAAGTCATCAACTGACAAGACACCTTGGAGTCACCGGGTACAGCTGACAAGAGCTGGACCCAATGTTCTGAGCTGTGAGTCATCAATTTGCAGACCTGATCTTCCAGTCTTCCACTGGAAGTGCTGATACAACACAGGCATCTGGGCCACATCCCAGCATTGTTCAGTAATTCCAGATGCTGCGCACTTCTCAAGGCAAAAACCAGATTGCCAAAACTTCATGACAACTGGACCACAGATGGAACAACACAGTCTTTCATCAAACTAGTCTTACTGAAATTTGATTGATATATCCGAAACACCACTCCTTGACCAGAGAAATCAACCGTGAATATAACATGAACGCCTGTCTCAAGAAGGTCACAGTGAAAATGGTTAAGCAAACACAAAATGACCAAGTGTGCTGTCTGAGAAACAGGTACACATGTACTATATAGAAAGCAAAGTGAGTGATTTTTTTAAGGAGCAGTTACCTGAAAAGTTCCTCTGAAGGCTGAATGGGAACATGTAAGCGGCACCAGAGATATGGCCCAAATAACCAGCACCAACAGGCAAAGAGACACAAAAAGCATGAAATGTTCCAGCCTGTGACATACACCATGGGACCCTTAAGGCAGGAGAGGAGAGGGGAGTGGCATGACGGAAGGAAAGTTCTTGATGGCAGCCCTAACAAGTTTGTGAAAGGCAAAGCTGAAAGGTTTCCAGCAAAGCAGCAGCAATGTCTGAAGAAAAGGTGGATGTGAGTGTGGTCTGTGTGTGCATACACATGTGTGTGTGTGTGTCGGGAATGATAAGACTGTTCAAAGAAAGCACTTCCTAAGCATCAAATGTGTGCCTGAGATGATCTCACTTAATCCTCTCAACAGCCTTATGATATCTATATTAATTTACTCACTTTACAGACCAGAAAGCTAAGGCTTAAAGAGGCTAAATAATTTCCCAATGCCACACAGCTGGTAGCTGACACAGCTCTATATCCTCCCCACCCCACCCCCCCATATTACTAGTTCCTATTAACTCTTGCTTCACTCACTCTATCCTAAGGATACTGCAGGTTCATCTAGAATGCCTGAATTCATCCTCATGAACACCAGCCCAAACATCCCAAAACAGTGCCTTCAGCATGTTGCTTCTGGTCTCAAACTCTGTGGCCTCTTATTATCTATAGGGAGACATCCAAATTCTTTTATTTAGACTCTATCCTCCCAACTCCCAAGCAGGCTCTGAAACCGAGCTTAGTATGGAGGACTGTTTATGAAGGTGTACCCTTGGGATAAACATCTACAGCTTCCTTTTGGAGAACAAATGAAAGCAGGATGGAGTAGAGAGTGAGGTCAAGCCACAGTCAAGACCTAACTACAGCATCAGCTGACACTATGGGGAGCGATGGAACTACAACTTTAGAGTTGCCCAGAGTTTGACATGGCCTGGTCTTGATATGCCCTTAATGAGTAGTCAGTGTGAGTCAACCCAAGAGAAAGCCTCTTGAGCAATGTGACTCTTTGCAGCTCTGGCAACCTCTGATAGGGCTGAGACCTGGAGTTCTGAGAACTACAGCAATATCCCTGATCAGATCTACAAGGCAAATATGAGAGATACCCCATTAAAAACCATTCAAACATGCCACTCACTGCCCTTCCAACAAAGCCCAATCTCCTTTAGCATGACCCACATGATGGGGAAAAGGGTTTATAAAACTTTAGTCACTTGCACACTAATCCCAGCAGCAAAGTGACCAAATTGGAAATCAAGCCTCACTGTGACAACACGATCAGTATGAAGTGTCTGGTATCACCAATAAAATACCAACACAAGGGTATGGAAGGAAAGTCGAGCCAGGCATGACTAAATAAAGATCATCCATGGCAATATTTTCTTAATGGCAGGTTTAGCATCCACCTAAATACCAACAAAACATGACTATTAAACAGAGTGAATTAAGTATGCCCCCCAATAACACCTCTGGATATAAGCACTAGCAATATGACAAGGAATTTGGTTTTGCAATGACCAAATTACCAGTTTCAACAGAACCTTCACTGGAGCTTGCAAATCAGACGAACATTTAATGAGCTGTACAAAAAGAAAATCACTGAGCTCCACAGAATCTTTCTGAAATGGGTCTTCAGTAGATGGAGCTCTCCCCTCTGAATTGGTGCTGAACCACAGAACAAGAAAATCTGGAGAACCAGAAATATAGTCATACAAAAGTTCTGAACATTTGCACTGATTAAAATGCCAATCACCCTTCTCTAAGAACACTGGCAGTAGTCATGGTGTGTCAGGCACATTTCAACCCCGAATAATATTATTAAAGAGGAAGTGAGCACCAACAACACCTTCAGCATCTTGAAGAGAGAGACAGAGGCCTTGCCTAGTAGTTTGCCATCAAACCAGTGTTTTGAGAAAAAGAGCAGAATGTCTACAAATTACTTTTGGATTTCATTTTCACGGGAAAAAAGGAAATCCTCAAAGTTTATCTCTCCCCTTCTATTTTAATATGACTCAGGAGTATATTTATGGGGAAGACACTCTATGGTGTCTTCTTTTTTCTAATGCCTGTTGATGTCCTGTATAGTAGGCTTATGAGCTGGCTTTGTTTTTAATTAACTCAGAGGATATTTGATTTCACACATTGACTTGGGATTAAGACACTATCGTGAGGTTACAGGATTGAGTAACCCTGAAATGCTTTAAAAATAAAAAAATCCAAACTACTGAAAATGGAACTACCATTCAATCCAGCCCCACTTCTGAGAATTTACCCAAAGGATACAAAAATACTCATTCAAAAGGACATCTGTCTTGGATACTTATTGCAGTACTATTTACAACAGCCAGGATAAGGAAACAACTCAAATGCTCCCAAACAGACAACTGGATCAGACAGTTGTGGTGTATGTACACAATGGAATATTATTCATCAATCAAAAAAACAAACAAACAAACAAACATGTCATTCTCAGCAACATGGATGGAGCTAGAAGGGAATCATGTTAGCGGAAATAAGCCAGAAAGAAAAAGAGAAATACTGGATGGTCTCATATGAGGGGTATAGGGAAAACATAAACAAATGGACAAGAAAAATCTAAAACTGTCAACAGAACTGAGGCAAGAGTAAGAGGGGAAGAGGAAGGTAAAATCAGGGGAGGGATGGGCACAAGAGATTAAGATGGTTCACAGGTGATGAGGTGGTAGAAGAATCTTGGGGTAGACAATGATGTTAAAAAATACACAATATACACACATATGCAATCAATTTTAAAAACAAAATTTAAAAAAAGGAAAAAAAAACCCTTATACCTAAATGTGATAAAAATTATCCCAAATAGGGGTAGAAATATTAAAATACCCAAATACACCCAAACAAGAGTGTGTGTAATCCTCTAAATGCACAAGATGTCATTTTTATCAGCTAACAAATCATGATAGAAGGTCAAAAAAAAAAAAAAAGCGTTCTGAAGTTCTGAAGTACACAAAAATTCCATAGCATCTAGATGCTTTTTGCAGTCTGTAAGTTAGAGTGCCTGTGGCATAGGAGAGCTAACTTTGGTACAGAAATCAAGTAACAACCCCTCAAAAGTGACACCTATGCACAAGTTTACTAGAAGACAGGTTATTATTGTTTAATGACTCACTTTCACATTCCGGATCTACTTCTTCCTTTCAAAGACTTTTCTTAAAAGGAAACTGCATTATCAAACTTGCAATTCAAAAATCAAGACAAAAATTGTCATGTTCCACTTGACAGTGGGACACAGCTTTCCCTACAACAGCATACTTCTGAGAACTTGAGGATAAGTCTCTCATAATTTCATCATCATTTATTTGAGAGATACCTTCACTGGAGTATTTGATGTTGAGATTTTTGTTCTAACAACTTTCTTGAAAATGTTAATACCTGTGTCGATGGAATGCTTAGATGATCCAAGAAATTGTTGCACTTTTGCCGATGCTGAGTTCTGAAAACATTAAATTTGCAGATACACAATCTGATAATATCTAGTTAGAATTCTGCAAGTCTGAGGATTTGTTCAATGTACTTGCAGAGGTCAGGAGATAACTCTATAATACCTAAATGACTAAGAAGATATCTAAATTTATTAGAATTCTCAAGTTTATTCCTAATAACATTACCAACGACTAAAGACTAGGTGATAATACGCACAGGTTTATCTTGCTCTCTGCAAGCAGAATGTTCCTGTCTGGTATGATCATGAATAGCTAGAGAGAAAGACAGGTGGGTAGGCAGAGAGACATACACATTTGTTATGTGCATGATTATTTTGGGCATCCGGAAAAGCTACTGCCATTGGATTTATATGAAAAGATTCTTCCCAGTAGCCATAAATCACCTACCAAATCAAACCAAACAGGAACATTCTACTTGAGGGTAGTAGGGGAAACCTGTAAAGTAATTCAACATGGATCTATGAACTACAGAAAATGGAATGTTTCCAATTACTTATATTTGGTAAATGCAATTAGTAAACTATTTAAGGTCCTTTCCTATATATAAAAAAATGACTTTACAGATTGAAGACATGAAGTTTAACTGTTTACAAAAGTGGCTGAGTGTACACTCATTTACATACTCCTTTTGTTAAGTTCCTTTTAATATAAAAGAAACCTCTAAGATGATTGACCATGACATGTGTATATATTTACATAAGTACTTGAACCTATTTACATACATTTATATTTATAATTTATAATCCACAGTCAAGAAAAATAGAACAAAGTGAATGGGCACAAAGACAGCTAACTTCAGGCCCTGGAGTTCCATCTACTATAGTGTGGGCCTAAACATCAGTAAAATAAGATGAGTTGCTCCAGCACAATTTAAATGACCTAGGTCTCTTGGTGCCCCCACAAATCTCAAATAATAAATTTTATGCTGCAATCTTTTGGGGTCCTCAGACATACTTAAGCAAACAGTAGCCAGACGTACATGCAGGAACACAGTAAATGCACATATAGTCACACAAACAAGAAAATGGCACACATACAGGCAGACAGTATTAAAGGTCTCTTGATGACCCAGCAAAATTCTAATTTCCCTAATGGTATGCTTTCTTCTCCCCTGATATCCTGTGAGATGTCAGTTCTGATGAGAAGACTCTGCGCTGTCTTGAAATAAATGCCCAACACATTATGATTCCTGTGGGCTAGCGGTGTGCTGCTCACCGACAGGAAACCATTTCCACAGCGCACTCACTGTGTCCTGGCTCAGCAGGCTGGGCTGTCTGCAGGTAAGGGGAGAAGTGAAAAGCAGTATGCAGGCAGACCCAGGTAAAATACAATTTATTCCTTTACCAGGAAAACAGACTCTCTGCCTCTCTTTATTTGAGAAACAAGGCTAATAATTGTGAAGATTTTTCTAAAGAACATCATACAGAAATGCTAATTAACAATAATCAAGAGCCAGGAAAAGGTAAAATCCTTCTAAAATGTTAACAGACAATAGGTTTCCTTGAAAGTAATGTCCAGTCATTTCTAGTTTTTTTCCTTCAACTCCCCTCACTGGCCTTTTAAGTCTAACTAACCCAGAGCCATGAAAAGCAAAGTATTTCTAACACTTATCAAGCTAGCCAAGAGCAACATTCTGCAGAATACCAGATCTCTAGGGTAATTAAAATATATAGAAAAGAAAGGAGGAATTAATTGAACGACCACAGCCTGCCAAGTGTCTGAGTAAGGCAAACGGAAAATATGTTCCAGAATAAGAAAAGTTGAACAGGGGTCAGGATGAGGAGAGATCTCAGAGCACCCACTGCTCTGAGCTAGCGATCTTTAAAGGCAATGATGGAAATGCTCAGAAACAATGGCAAATCAACTCCTCTGGCCATTTCTGGTACAGTTTTGAACATGAAGAAATGTAGCCGCCAGCACATTCTGCCTCTGAATGCTGTGATACACTCTATGACTGCTTTGAGAGGAGTACCGTGCTTTAGCGGCTGCATGTAGCAGATGCAGGCTACACAGCCTTCTCTCATGTACAGGAGGCAAGTTCTGTAAAAAGAACGAGTTCAGAAAAGGTAAACCTGATGCAGCTAAAATTCTGGTATGTTCAGACCATCAAAATGGTAACTTTATAGCTGAAAAACAAAACCTCAATAAAGGGGCAATAAAGCTTGATCATTTTCTTATTACATTTTAGCTAAACATTTATAAATTTGCTAGTTTATCATACAATCCCTGATGAGCAATGCAGAAACAGCTTAAGAGCGAGAATGATGGTGATTTATCCATATACTAACCTACTAGGAGGTTTATCGGATTTTGATTACACTTTTCTTTTTATGTAGTCACTCCAGATAAATCCAACCAGAAAAATTGTTTATATGTGATCATCAACATGTGTTGATTCAGAAAGGTCTTTTGGTCTTCTAAAGTGATAAACATTCAAATATGCAAAGGTAAATGAAAAGAATCATTGAGACCTGTTTGATCACCACCCCTTAGTTCCATATTCCTAGTGTTCATGACTAGTAACACTATTCTATGAAAAAAATAAAGAATTCACATATAACAGACTAAAAAAGTGGGAAAGAATCTAACATTCTTGTGAAGTGGGAAAGAATCTAACATTCTTGTACTTTGGTATCAGAATGATTTAGATCGAAACCCAAGCTTTACCATTTGGTTGCCATGCGGTGAAACACAAACAGAGCATTAACCAATAGGTAAAATAAGATCATGAAAGAACTTCAAAGAAATATAAGTAAGGGAGTCATAGCACTGTGAAATCACCACCACCTTACATCAGCACCACCACCAGCAATACCACACCATCTCTCCACCCCTATCTACATCATCATCTCCATCAATACCTCCATCTTCACTAGCTTCACTACCACCTCAACAGCACTGTCATCACCACCACCAATCTTCATCATCTTAGTGGTTTCAAAGTTAGGTTTGGGTTTATATTCCTACTAGTCTCAAAATACTTGACCATTTTTAGCCTGAGATTTGTCAACTGAGTAAAAGAAATGAGTAACAATTGTCCCAGCTTTGCGTTATTGAGAAGCAAAAGAATTTAATGAACTCAAATATGCATTTAGAAATTCAGGTATGTAGGCATGTAACACAGACCAATTCTTACCTGAATTCCACTTTACATGTTTGTTCTAGTTTGATTTTAAATGACTTTGCACCACCCCTTAATAAGTTCTAAAGTTGATATTTCTGGAATTATCAGATTAATTCAACTCCTATAATTTGTAGCTGCCCTTTCAGTTTGCTGGGTACTCTGCCTAACACACACCATGCCTTATTTCAGGTTATTATTTTATAGCTTAATGTTCAAATATAACATTTAATATGGCTGACACCCCCTATTTTTAACACTGTCATAGTGACTTTTACACCATCACAGACTTGATTACCTGACTTCTTTTGCTATTGTAAGTCTAATTAAATATAACTAAAGAAAAAAATTATTCTGATACTTGTTAAAATGGTAAGGAAGACTATGTTAGACAACTGTGATGAAGTTAGAAAAAGAGAACGCATCTCAAATAGAGCAAGGACAGCTGAAGTTCACAAGCAAAGGGAGGAGGTCAGTGGGTGAGAAATTACTAAAAAAACATCATGGGTGAGGGGATTCTGGCTAAAGGCAGGTCAAAGGCTTACACACATCAAAGGCAGAATGGGCTGAAGGACTTGGATAGATATCAAGGATGATCAGATGTCAAGGGAAGAGAGTCTCCATAAACCATCAGGATTCTTAGTAGAATTGGACTCAATAGAAAGCACAGCCCAAAATGAGGCATAATAAAGAAGAATCAAATGTACCTATTTTAAGTTTTAACCATGAGAGCTTTGGAGAAATCCAACAATAAACAATACCTGAGAGAGGCCAAAAGCAGCCATCCTAATAAAAGAACACGAAGTTCACTCACACACTGCTCATGGCAGCGACAGATAGTTTCCTCATGATCTCCAAGTGAAGATCATCACTTTACATTCACATAGCTCATTCTAGGCAATAAACCATGACTTAGGTCATTTTGGTCAACAGATACCAGCAACAGAAATGCTAAATTGTTACCTAAATGAAGACTTTCTATACCAGGAGATACAAAAGCAATGAACTAAAATGAACTATGAGAATTATATTTTATTTAATATATGCATTAATTCCAATATACTTCTTTGCAGTTCCCCCTACTCATAAGAATGTTAGACTTTATATATTAACAATATAGCCAAGAAATCACAAAAGGTGAAAGGAATCAAAGCAAATTTCAAAAAATGGCATTCCCTTTCTCACAGCTAAAATAAAACAATCCCAGAAAACACTGTGCAAAACCAAAATTTTTCATGTGTAAAGCAACATCATTTCTTTTTTTTTATTTTGTTTTCCTCTTTTTTCTTTCCCCCCACCACTGAAGAAACATCATCTCATAGCCTTTTAGCTAAGATCAAGTATTACATGTAGAGCAACAAAGGCCCAGCAGTGATATGATAGTCACAAGTTAGGCTCCATTTATCCACATGTCTCAGCAGTTACTAAGCACTGGAACATAAATACCATTTAAAAAGTATTTATACAACCAGGATCTTGAAAATCTATTGGGTTTCTAAGAGATACCCCATGGTAGCAAATGAAGGTAGTGCAGAATGATGCAAAAACTAGCATAGAATTTGGAATCCATGTCTACCCTGACCCAGAGAATGCAGTGTACTTCTCCAATGGGTAGAAATGGGACTCTATGTAAATTATTCTTAGCCTCAATTTCTCCATCTGTGATGAAAGAATAAAAGAGCAACTGAATGAGTTTTGCAAGCAGTAAATCATTATATTTGGTTAACTGCATCAGGAATAATACAGCAAACACAAAAATATCAAAAAAAAGACATTTTTGCATATAATGGACATATTTTATTGAGATCATATGCATCCAGCTTACAAGCAGAGCATCTAAACAGGGTCTATCTAGTCCACAAGAGGCACCCAGAAATATGGAAATTGAGGAGAATGAATGATGTCATATATTTTTCTTCTGCTCTAGATTATAATTCCTTTCCCATTCTAAGGCCATGCATTTGCCCCAAAAGGCAAACAATGACCATTCAGAAAGTAAGAAACTACAGGAGCAATCTCTATTGGTAATACTTACCATGACCTGAATAGAGAAATAACAAAAAAAGGAGAAACAATTCTTCTCCACAATTTCTACTGTCTCTCCACTACTAGTATTTACTATCGATCTTCCAATTAGTATCCCGCATATTTTCTCCTCTCCATATTTAATATCAACCATTATCCACATACTATCATAAAATTACAAATTTTGCTTTATAAGCATTTACACACATCATTAAAACTTTACTACTAGGTTATTGTCGTATTATTTCAGTACCTATTACCCACAAGCCTCGAAAACATGGCAAACTGTGGCTCAGATAAAATATAGTTTTATAATATCTAAACTTTACCATTTTTTTAATCCAGTGTCCTATTCAGTAAATATTTTCTGTGCTAAGCACTGAGAACACAACTCTGAGTTTTTTCAGCAATTGCCATAGGGAAAACTGGATATGCATGTACACAAGACTGACAGTGAATGTTACCAAATATTAGGTATAGAAATTTAAAATATGCTAAAGACCTAAATGTATGACCTAAACTATGAACCTCTCAGATGAAAATGTGGGCAAAAGTTTCATGGCACTGAATTCAGCAATAATTTCTTGATTATGATAGCAAAAGCAGGCAGGAAAGCAAAATAATAGCTAAATTAAATTTCATGAAAATTTTAAACTGTTTATCAACAGATGAAAGAGCAACCAAATTAAGAAGACATATTTACAAGTCATCTAACTGATAAGTGATTAATACCGAGAATAACTAGAGGACTCCTAAAACTCAATAGCAAGAAACAACCTGATTCAAAAATGAGCAAAAGACTTGAGTTCTTTCAAATAAAAGCTATAAACAGCCAATAAGCACATGAAAAATGTTCGAAATCACTCATTAGTGAAATACAAATCAAAACTATAATGAGATATCCTGTGTCCAGTAGAATGACTACACTCAAAAACACCACACAAGAAGAATAACAAGTGGTGGAAAGATGCAGAGAAACTGGAACCCTTATGAACTGCTGCTGGGAATACAAAATGCTACAGACAGTGTAACCAAAACAGAACCAGCATCTGATCCAACAGTTCCATTTATAGGAATATACTCAAAAGAACTAGTCTCAAAGAGCTCTCTGCTCACTCATGTTCATGGCAGCATTACTCACACTAGCTAAAATGTGGAAGCAACCCAAGTGTCCACCAACAGATAATTGGATAAGCAAGATGTAATAATATATACAATGGGAAACCATTAAGCCTTAAAAAAGAGGAAACTGACAAAACACAACATGAATGAACCTTCATGTTTCTGAATAAACTGAGTGAAATAAACCAGTCACAAAAAGACAAGAACTGCATGGTTTTAGTGATGAGGTACTTGGAGCAATTAGAATGAGACAGGCAGTAGAGAGGTGGTTGTCCAGGACTGAGGGAAGCAGGGGTGCTGGCGTTAATGTCCTACAGGTATGTCTTCAGTTTTATGTTTAAAAGGCGTCACTGAGCTGGATGATGGCAGTGGTTGAGTAACACTACGAAAATACTGAATACCACTTCAGTGCATGTTTAAAAATGGGAAAGATGGTAAATTTATGCTGTATTTTCCCGTAATAAAAATATCGGGGGGCGGGAGGGAGAGAATGCAAGCTGTATCCAGGTTCCACTCACCGTGCTGAGAAAGTTCTCAATCAAACCCAAAATAGAAAATATAGAAGGAAATGTGCTAGAGCAGCAAGCACGCAAGTTACTGGGAGTCCACAACAAAGGTCCCTAATCCTCACTTTGAGCTTCAGGAATTACCCCTACCACCACCCCATTCCCATCCCATCCCCCTTTGCCTTTTACGTAAAAGGTAAAGGAGAGTTACCCAGGGAAACTGGAGTGAGAAAAGGAATCTTAGGGAGAAGGGACAGTAAGCATGAAAATGTGGAGGCCAGAAAGAATAGGCACCTATCAACAGGATAATACCATGATCTGCGGATGGGAATGGGGTGGTGGTAGGGGTGAGAGAATATGATGCCAAAGTTGTAGCCTTGCCTAGTGAGACAGAGAAATTAAAGGGTTTGGGAAATGTGAAGGGATGGGAACAGTAGACTTCAGTGACTGATGTGGGACATTTCTGATCTGGAGCATCAGGAATAGTATTCAGAAGCTGCTAAGATGGGGAACTCAGCTGTTATGTAAAAATAACAAAAGGACTCGATAAATAATACTGGCATCACCGTTACAGTCAATCACTGCAACATACCAGATTCTTTTCAACTGAAAACCCACAAGGAAGCTGAAAACTTAAGTTATGGGTGTGATGATGCCCAGAGCATGTGAGTTCCAAGAAATGTTGGTGCTGCCACTAAACACAAGGTCCAAGCAGCATTGGCATCACCTGTGAGCTTGGTTGAACTATAAATTAGTCTCATCCCAGAACTACTGAATAAGAGTCTGTATTTTAAGATCAACAGGTGATTGACACGCATGCTAAAACTTGAAAAACCCTAAATAAGGGAACTTGTCCACAATGCAGAGGCCTAGAGCTAAAATTCAAACATTAGCACAACTGCCCTCATGCTTATTTGTAGGAGTAACTTGACAACAGTCTGCAAAGCATACAACTTAAGAGTCAGACACACTGGTACCTAGTGACAATGAGCATGTTGAGTCCAAAAGTGAAAAATGATTTTCCATATTCAGTAGGCCAGAATACAGAAGCAAAAGTAATTATGATAGTTTTCAGAGAAATTAAAAACTTCATTTCCACTACGCATGTATTTTTTAATTTTTTATATTAAATAATTTATTTATATATAAATTTCACATCTTTGTAATCCCCAGGGTTCCCCTGAGTTGTGAACTTCAGTTTGGTTGTATGCATGCATTTAGTGGAGCAACAGATTACTTACATATTTACAAATCACCCCCCAGTTGTCTCATTTCTCCAAGGACTTTGTTTGCAAAGCTCTTAATTATAGACTAGTGTGAGCTAACTAATTCATTAGCTAACTTTCACCCACCCCTTTTGTTAGGTGGAAATGTGTTACCACAGCTCCTGGTGGAGGCAGAGTTAATGTGTTTTGGAGAGTTATTTGCCTTAAAAGGAATAATTAATATTCTAGTTTAAAAACAAGTGCCACATCTATTAAATATAATGCATTCAGATATATATATATATATATATATATATATATATATACACACACACACATATATATATATGACTTAAGAAGCTACACATCACAATTTAGGCCAAAAAAAAGCAAAAGAAGTCGCAAAAACATCACTACATATGCTATTTTAATCTTTAGTTATTAAAAAAATTATCAGTGAAAAAGACTGACTGATGATTTACCCTCTAATTATTCAAGAACATAAAACACTGCCCAAGTTAACATGGAATTTTAGAAAAACTAAAATCCTTTGGCGGCTAAACAACTGACGGAGCAGGAGAAGCAAGTGATTACTTTTGTAAATCTGGATCCATATTAGTGTAAACACAACTATAAAGAGGCTTCATCTCTTCAGACAGCTCATTAAGAAACATGTGCTCTCTGGCACCAAGGAACGATGTTGTGGGTAAGTGGTGATGAGAGCAAAAGTTCATAGGCACAACTCAGGGTGGTACCGAAAAATCGCATTCTGACCCAGTAGGTAAGAGAGCAGCTCCTCAAGTCAGCACTCCAAGATCTAATAGGATTTGTTTCCCCTATCCTGTTTTTACCCTATGTACACATGCACCCACATGTCTGTTCTTTCTGCCTTTTTATTTCTCTATCATGTAATTCATTTTCCAGAATCCCCACCCCAGCTATCTTTACATTGATTCACACATTATCTAGTTTATTAGCCTATCACGTAATACAAAACAGGGTCACAAGACCTCTCAGAGGGTGATGGAAGGGAAGGAGAACAGACCTTACGTAACTCTTACGGTCAATAAGTACTAAACTGTGACAAAACGGTCCAAAGGAATCCTTCACAGATCTGGCTTTTGTTCTTTAAATGATGAAATGACGGGGGGAAATAAAGCTATAAACTTGATTCAATGATCTGACATTAGCAAGCCACCAGTAAAAATTCTTCAAAAAAGGGAAAGTTCTAAAATGATCATCAGTTCATAGGGTGACTATTAAACAACAAGTTATAGATAGTCATTAGGAAGTAGCTTATTAAATCGATGTCCCAGAGTGAGTGGAGATGGAGAGTGAGCAAAGCATCAAACCTTGTATACAGTCTAACCTGTCATAGGTAATGGGTAACTATCTAGCAAATAAATACTCATATTGTCATAAACTCTTCCATTAAATTATATAGAATAGACCAAAAAAATCTAAAATATCTATTCTCTGGGTCTATAGTCCTTAACTAGCTGGGTTTACAACTCTTAAGACCAAGTGTAATCCAGTGTCTCATCATCTCAGGTCTCATCAACTTTAAATTTCTGACTTTCCTACTTCGAGTCTCTCTGTCATTCTCCAGGATGCTCACAGAGTTTCAGGACCACTACCCTCTGCCCTCACCAACCCAAAACTTGTAAAAGCACTGCGCAGTATGCCTAAAACAGAGATGTTATTCAGTAACTGCAGCTCACTAAGAATTCTACATTGACCTATTACGTAACACAAAACAGGGTCACAAGACCTCTCAGAGGGTGATGGAAGGGAAGGAGAACAGAACTTACGGAACTCTTACAGTCAATAAGTACTAAACTGTGACAAAAAGGTCCAAAGGAATCCTTCACAGATCTGGGCAGGAGATTTCTCCCCAAAATCTGACCCCTACTTGCCTTTCAAATGGGAATGCTGACTAAGTGCATATAGAAATCCTCTACTCCAAACAAGTGCAATGCTCCGTCACCAGAACATGCCACATGCAAGATCTCTGTTTCTCCTGCCCAGAATCTATGACACTCCAACCCTCCCTACTTTTTCCCTCCTCTTAACTCAGTCCTGCTCTGCTGTCCAAGCTCTCATTTCCAGAGGAGGCACAGCTCTAATTCTACCTCCCTAAGAACTGTCCTAAAAGGGCACAACTCTACCCCAGTGAAGGTCACAATTGTATCTGCTCTGCTCATCAGGTATATATCACACTCAGTGCATTTTAGGAGCTGCCTTCAATTGATAAGATAAAATTTCTGAAATAGGTAAAAATGAGTTTCATAACTGAAGCAACACCTCAGCGTGAGAACTCATACAACCGATAATTCCAACAATATTGGTCTAGGGCATCGCTAGTCTGTTAGAGAGAATCTCGCCCTTGAATTAATTTCATGAACAAGTGGTAAGAGAGCTGTAGAGACCCTGGAAGTTTCTTATTTGTGACCTGGATAGTGATCACGTATGTGAAAAATACAATTAAGAGGTGGCAAGTGGAATGGAAGTAAGAGAGGTGAAAGAAAAGATGAAAGCCCCAAGATCTGACATCTGTACAAAGGAAATAAACTAATTCCCAAACAGTGGCCAGGCAACCATCTCAGTAGTTCCCAACAGAGTTACCTTCAACAGCAGTTAAGAATGTTCTACCTTTAGCAGTATAAAAAGCTATTAATCACTTTCACCCTTTTAACAGGGTGCAGTTTGGTTGAAATAAAAATGAAAACTATACACTAAAAATGTCAACATTGCAGAGGCTAATACCAACATAATTTATAGAAATACCAGGAGGACCAGGTAATTTACATGAATAAAGCACTTTGGAAATGTAAATGGTATACAAATTCTAAATGATGATGATAATGATGGCTGAGATATCAGTTATTTTAACCTTTATAAATGTGATTTTGAAATAATAAGCACTTAAATACTGCTTTACATTCTCTAATCAGTTTAGAGATAGTAATTAAGTCACAGGTCATCCTCTGTAATACATGTAAATATTCTCATTTAGAGAAAATGAGTTAAGTCCCTAAGAAAGGAATCGAAAGCAATGCAGTTCTCTTTGGTCCACAGAACTTCAGTTGAGAATGAGGAGCATACTGAAATGAGGAAACAATGGAGCACAACAGAAATTCAACTTTCTTATTCTGCTCTTAGCCTCCTCTGCAAATCTGATCTAAAGAAACCATTACCAGGAAAACTCTGGAAAGGAAATGTTATTAAAATTAATTCTGACCCCACTCTGCTCTAGTCCACATTAAAACATCAATATAATTCAAGCAAGCTTTTGCAGAGCACAAGCATGAAATAAGCGAAGAGTTATAGACAAGTGTACAAAAGCACAAAGACCGGGACTGAGAGGAATTGTTGGTGGCATCAGAAGGAAACAACTAGGGAAAGATAATACAACACTTTTTAATAGTCACATGGCTGCACCCTTACTCTCTTGTAGTGGATGTGACTGAAAAGGCAGCTGAGTTTCGGTGTAGGTACATGTACTGATTGTGTTCTTGCAAGAGAGAGAGGATAGCTAGAGCCACATGAATTAGATCTTAACCTGGAAGAACATGACCCCTGTAATAGCCAGATGCTTCTAGCAGAGAACTCTGGACATTTGGCAAGTACAAGTTGAGGCCCGCCCTGCAGTGACAGCTTAGCAATCTCCACCGATGATAACAAGCAGGTTAAGCTTGAGTAAAATATCATTAAAAAAGGAAACAAAGTCATAGAGGTCTATGTTCATCTTGAAAGTGGAGACAATAGATCCAGTAGTTAAGTGTCTAATTGGAATTAGACAACACTATGTTTGAATCTCAGCCTCACCACTTATTAGCTGGAGCAAGTCACTGAGCCTCTTTAAATCTAATGTTGTCACCTGTGAAGTCACAATAGTTGTGATATTATCAGTGTGGAGACTAATGTGTGAAATGACCAAGCACAGTGCTAGGCAGTAAAAGTTGGGTGTGACTTTTATTTTAAATTTTTGATGGAGAAAAGGAGAATCATATCCATTACGGAATGACAAGCACAGATACTAAGAGGCAAGAGAGGATTAATACTGATTGATAAATGAGAAAATACATAGAGGACTGGTTTGAAAGCAGACATCAAATAAAGGTAAATCAAAACATTCTTTGAAATTATTGAACACCTGCTATGAAATGACAACAGTGTTCGTTTACAGACGAAAAAACAAAGAAGTCATCTTTGGTGCCTAACACCTAATAATTCAGCTGAAGAGACAGCAACTTTAGGTGACAGGCTGGACGAGGGGGAGAAGGACCCAGAAGGAACCTACCAGTTAGTCTATTAATATGGTTAGATTGGTTCTGTTTGTGAAATGATCCAGGCTGGGTCAAAGGCCGTAATGAATCAATCCTTGAATGAGAATGAGATGGATAGAACCATGATTGTTGTGACAGGCAGTAAGGTTCCAAGTCAGAGGAATACTTGAGGTTTGCCAGTGGACTCCTAAACACACATGGTAAAATAGTGTCAGCATCATGGTGAGTTCGTATTTCTTGGTTCATTCAAACAGGATGGTAGCTGTTTCTGTCTCAGCACACCCACATGAAGAGAAACTACAGTTCTTCCGCTGAAAGCAGACAAATGGCCTTATGCTAATTTTTCCAGTGTGAAGGAGAAAGCACACTTCACAGGGAAGTGTGGTCATCTAAGGAATCCACCCGCCAGGAAGAAGCTTGTTTGGTAGGACAGGACGCTGATGAAATGTGTAAAGGCAGAGCTGGGACTAGAGCTGCACTTTAGGTTTATATTCTGACTTGTTCTTGCCACCCAACTTACCATCTGACCTTTAGGACACCTTCTTAAATAACATCCTTTGTTGTAAAAAGTCACAAGAAGAGTCCCTTCACATGACTCCTTCCCATATTTTCCAGTTCGATCACAGTCAAAAAAATTAACACAGAAATCGAACTAAGATTCAAAGTTGGGCTGAAACACTTAGTCAAGAGCTTGGACACAGTGTCTTCATCTGAGTATGGGAATAATATCAAACTCTCGGGAATGTTGTGGGAATTCGAGGAAATGATATATTTCTTTTATACTAATCTTTTAATTAATGAAATACCATTATTTTACATGCTGTTAATATTTTGACAGTACAGAATTTCTCCATTCAGGTGTGGTCACCACAGTTGTCCCAACACCAAAGTGCCCTAGTCCTCCACCATAGCTTGTTGTGCTTCCCCCTGTTCATATCCTTGCCCTTTACTTCCCCACACACCTTTTGAGAAAATGACATACTTAAGGCTTGGTCCAGGCTATCTTCAGGAGCACCAGCATGCAATGTCACCAGTATGCAAAGTACTGGAGTTTCTTGAGGTAACACTAGTATTTCCTGCTTACTATCAGGTGTCTGATTCCAAGTTTTGCCTGTGAGAATGACCAGGTCACCACGGGAAACAAAGACTGCAGTCTTGGCCTCCCAAAGTTTCTCAATGGTCAAGTCCAATATAACTCTGGCATTTGCATAGTTTCTAGCACTTTGAACTACTAGTTCATCTAAAGCCATTCCTCACCCTACCATGTACCCTGAAATTTTCCATTGTAAGACAAAGGAATAAGAAGACTCTTCCAGAAAGAATCAGAAAAGGCTAATATTCAAAAACAAAAATCACATGCCACGTTCATGTGCAATAGAAAAAAAAAGGGGGGGTGGGGGGAGGCAGCTGCTGCATTGGGAGCTAAAGTATCCCCCAGGGATGCCAACCTGCAAGCCTGTTGAGTTGTGAGGTAGCTTCACAGACAGCTTGACCCATGCACAGCCATCCACCCTATCCATTGTATCTGCCTTCAGTTAGGGATCCTATCCACCCTACCCCCTGGCACCCTGTTTCATAAAATGCTAGCACAGGTTTATTCTGTACAAATCCCAAGTGACTCATGTCAAATTAAATTCCCAAGAAATGTAGGCAGAAAGAACAGATGGCCTTTTCCTTTCTCAATATGTGTGTATAATATATACATAAATAAATATATATATTTTTTAATACTTGGGCAGTAAAACACTGCTTCCAGAGTCACAAAGGGCCTTCGAAGGAATAATCTCAGTGCACTCATAACTGTGGTCCTAGGGTGCTTTTTACTTGCTCCTTTAATACTGTGAGTTGGTCCTATTCTGCAGATACCAGCAGGTCAGGGATGAAGGGAGAAGAAATGTGGAATCAAGAACATAACAGACTTAAAAGATGAGGTTTGGCCAGCTCTTCTGCTGCCCCCGGGTCTCTGTGAGGCAAAGGCCTGTGCTGAATGCAGACTTCTCCCCTTTTCTCTAGCCCTCTGACGAATGACCCCAGGAAGGGAGCAGCAGCTCATCAGACACTGGGATGGCATTTGTCAGCCAGCTGACGGAAATTATTTCCTCTCAAAAATGCAAACTTTCTTTCAAGTGAGCACTTTACGTGTTCCCGTTTCACTTCAGGAATTCCAACTTTAGCCTTCTAGAGCAAATGGATGTTCTGGGTAAGTAGAAAGGCGAAAGTTGAGTTGTTTGACCAACAACAGTTATAACAATACATGGTAGCCATGACAAAACTCTACTAGTGACCACAGTCACGCCGGCCATCTTCAAATGGAGGTAGTCAGAAGCCACTGACAAGCGTCCCTTGACTCTGCTGCAGCAATTTCAAGCTCATATTCTCCTAGTTCCTTTTTGACATTGTCATCTTGGCCCCTAGTAACTTTGCTGGTCTTTTAAAAGGACACTGTCAGGCACTTTTGGTAGAATCTTTTCTTCTGTGAGATTTGTAATGTTCTCTTGAAGCTTGAAATTAAAATTTCTTTCTCCTACCCATCGAGTCCCTTCCCATTTGGCAAACATCTTTTTTGATTCTTGCATCTCTAATGGAGCTGAAAATTAATATGACTTTTTTGTTTAATTCTTTGATTATGCAAAAGAATCATCAATGATGTTAGCATGGGTCTTTCTGCATGGTAGGTCGGAGTTATCACAAAAGCCTTCATTTCTATAACACCTGAGCTCCCAGGGGGTCACAGAACTTATCACAAAATATCCTCAGAGGAGGCACCTCCAACCATGCCACTCACTCACTGCTGCCCCTCAGGTGAAATTATACCCTGATCCAACAGCATTGGCTCAAAGAAGTACACAATAGAAACTCTGATGATTCCAAAGGAAGATTCAACACTTACAGAAGGTAATTGTGACAATAGCTATACTGAATGTGGATTTAATATACAGGAGTGGTTCATGTATAGCAAGAGAGGAAGGAAAATGTCTTTTAACAGAGTTAAGAAAATTGTAATGTCAAATCTCTCCTTTTTCTAAGAACTGAGGACAATTTTGAGTATTTTTATACTAGCATGTATTACTATGAAAGTTTTTACCAATCTTCCAAACGTATGGCCACACCCACAATAAAAAAAAGTGAGTGAGCAATGGTTTCTGGCAAAAATAACTGACAATCTCAGTTATTAACAGGTTCTCTGGCCAACATTTCATGCCCCTTATAAAGAAATCTGTGCTAACCTGTCTGGCCAACAAAAACCCTGGGGAAGAATTAACCAACCTTCAGTGCAAGAAGGCAGAATGAACACAGTAAACCTTTATTCACCATTTTTACAATTCCTCTGCCATATGATTTTTAAACCTACAGTGTCTACCTTATTTATATGGTATTTAAACTCCACTCTGAAATCATGCAACATATGTATTAGGAATCTTGTACTCATGCATTAACGATGTATTTATTAGGTACATGCTCTACATAAGAAATTGGGCCAAATTCTGCAGTGGGGACACAATAACCAAAGTCCCTTCTCTCAAAAGGCTTAAAGACTTGTTGAACAAAGGAATTAACTGAAAACTCAAAAGCACTGTGAGAAATGTAAAGTGAGGAAGAAAGGTCCTACAGAGGACTG
This sequence comes from Uropsilus gracilis, assembly GCA_004024945.1. NCBI lineage: Eukaryota > Metazoa > Chordata > Mammalia > Eulipotyphla > Talpidae > Uropsilus > Uropsilus gracilis. Next base: position 8,155 of record PVHY01003624.1, on the reverse strand, counting down.
CCATCTGACTTAAAAGACATACTCAGTAGAGGAAGCAAAGTTTAACCACAAAATATATCAAATGAGTAGTAAAAATCTATAAAATATCAAGCTCAGAAAGTCAGTGCTCACTGGATACTTCATGGATGAGATGTGGTGGCACAGAACTGGAGCACATCAGAGAAGGTAGTCAGGGTGGAGGCCAAAATGAGGGATAAGATAAGCAATATAAACAAAATTTCTGGGGTAGGACAGGATGGAATCACATCTGGTGAGCAGAGAGAGACCAATTTTATTTGACTACAGCATTTCTATGGGAAATAAAGCAAAATTAAACATGGAAAAGTAGGTTTTGACTAAATTATGAAGGCACTTGAATACTAACAAGAGTCTTACTCAACTAGTTCACTACAGAGAAACACAGATCATTTATAGCAAACCTAAAATTTAGTTTTGCATCTCTAATTTACTTTTATTAAACAATGATGTCACTACCAGAGCTGGCATGAACATCAACACCACCCAATAAGGAGTCAGCTTTTCTCCAAAGGAACTTTCCCATGCAGAAACCTGAAATGTTTCACATTTCAACAAAGCACTTGAGATGGGAAGGGTGAGACTGGCATTCACCTCCTATAATTCTTCTATTCCCAGAGCACCCTGAGGAGGAACTTCTATAAAACTGGTGTGGAGGGGGAGAGGTGAGTGCCAGGCCAAGCTCAGGGTAAGAAAGTCCCACTTGAGCCTGCGTCAATCACCAGAACCTCAAAACAATACCTGGGAAGGAACAGCAAGGAATGGCATCTTTCTGATCCCAGCAGATGAGCAACTCATCAACAAGCATGCAGATTTTGAGTAGAAAGAAGTAAAAAATAAAAAGCCTCTGAAAGAAATTCAGTCTATTTCCCTACTGCTACACATTCAGTTTATTGGGATCAAATGCCCAATAAAAGTCAACTCCATTTTCCTAGGGGCCTATGCTACAGTCCAATAGTTCTCACTACAGAAATATTCCCTGACATTTAGTTTACATTCTGCATGTCCATTTGCTTTACTCGCCTCTGGTATTTGGAAAGCAAATAGTTCCTTTATTCCATATTTGAGTTTTTAAAAATGACTACAAAGTCGCACACATGGTTCTCAAGTCTCATATTTGCATTCTCCCAGCCAAAGTCACCTGACCTGGAGTACTAATTATTTTATATACCTTTTCCCAGTGAGGAGGCACTGCCCTATTGATCTCTCCGCAAAGGTACAGCTGTCAACTGCACAAATACTGGCTTGATTTTACTGTAGAGGCCCTTGCAGATGACCTGCTCTCCGAAAATCATGGCGTCGCTGCCCAAAAGCACTCTGCATGAAAGCCACGCCAGCTCCTGAGGCGCCCTCACACTGCTGAGTGACTCACTTTACCGTGATCATTTCCTTCCGTACCATCCTGTCTCTGGAAAGGTTAAAGTCTCTTTGCTTCTGTGCTTATTTCTAAATGTGCCAGTTCTTCCAGAAAGTACCAAGCTTGCCTCATCTGAAGTCCTTCATCACTGCAGATGCTCTGCTTGGGCCTCCCACCCGTTTGCCTGCTGATGGGGTGCACACGTGTCCCACACTCAAGGCAGCATCCCAGATGCTGCCTCCCCAAAACCGGGCAGAGAGTGATGATCTGTGATGAGATGTCGTTTTGTGCAGCACAGCCAAAAATAGCGCTGGCCTTTTTCATTGCCATATCACGTTGCTAACACATATCCAATGTGCGCCGTTTATCGCCCCCGAGAGACCGGCTATTCCATGCTCTGCTTGCGTCACTTGCTGTAGTTCTCTCGGTGGCAGCCCTCGCCTGCCTTACATGGGATCATACCCGAAATGCTGGGTTGAATTGTTGTTCACTTGATATTTTCGAAACCCTTGAAAACTTCTAGGTGGCTAATCAAAAAAAAAAAAAAATCCCTGTCACTTAGCAAGGTCACCCCGTTCTGACACCAACAAACACCTCTGTTAAATACTTAGTATTTAAAAAAAATCTGTACTTTTTAATGCTATAAAATTTGCTGGATCATCTTAGTTAAGGGCTAAAAAAAAATGAAATCTTGAAGACAATTCTGTAAAGGGCCATCACCTTTTTTCAACACCCGATTGTATTAGAGGTGTCAGTTTTAGAGCGAACATCATGTTCCTCCTTCTAGGAGGAGGCAAAAGTATCTATGAATCATTAACAGCTGAATATGACACTGTTAACAGTTTAAGAAAAAGTTCTAAATAACATTTTCTCAGGATCTTTTAAGTAAGAAAGGACTATGTTATCGCTTTGTGACTTTCCACTAATCACTTCCCTGGAGTTCTGATGGAGACACAAGAGAAGGGAAGGAGCTGATGAGAAGGAAATACTCAGGATTCACACTCACTAATCCATTCCCAGACATGCTGTATGGTAGGCTGACTAGCAGTGGGAATAAGAGGAAATGTCACATCACTTCAACTTCAAGCCATTTTTCTTATAACTGGTCCAATAAAGAATATTCAGCACTTTCTGTCACTGTTGGGGGTGCAAAAGAAGTCATCCTATATATACCCCTCTAAGTTCTTCTGGGGCTGGACAAGTAATCAAAACATGGTCTGACAGGGCAGCAAAAGAAAAGCAATCAATTTGATAACATATGTAAGAAGAACATTACATGGTTATAAAATCTGAAGAACAATGGAATAGATGAGATTTATTTTGTATTTTGGGGCCGGGAGTATCAAGGAAGAGGGGAAGATATCACATACGACTGACGAGGAGTGGGTCATCTCAGCCTTACTTTGAAAGTTGAGATTCTTAGGTCATTTTCAATGATAAACCCAGAAATACACAAGACACCCAAAGTACATTCTTATAGGCAATAAAAGGGAGAGCAGTGACTGCTTCTTCAAATGGGAAAAGGGAAGCTTAGGATTGCTGATGATCTCTTCTTCCGTAAGGGAAGGGCAAAGGATTCAGACAAAAGCAGAAGCTTCTTCTCAGGCTGAGGGCCCTCATTGTCTCAACGAAAAGCCATCTGTAAATGAAACAGACTCTCCAGTCTCACGGGCCTTGACTGACCTCTAACTCTCATACCAGGGTGACAAGAGTTCTAACCTGGGCTAATCGGAAAGGTCCATCTGACCCCTTTGGAGAAACTTCATCCACATCGCGCTTGCTCTCTTCCTGGTTTGTTCTCTTCCTGGATGCCTTCATTTCCTCTACAAATTGTCTGTTCATATTCCCTAGGAAATTGCCAACTTCTCACAACTGCCACCATGACTGGAACAGCATGTGGGTTCCCTTTAACTTTATACCTGATCACTCCCACACAATTAAAAAAAAAAAAAAAAGACAGATGCAAAGAAACATACAAGGTAGCATCACAGCAAGAAACTCAGTCTATTGGGTACATTAGCCACTGTGGCAACTATGAAGAAATCACTGAGCTGTGTATTCTTGAGGAAAAATGTTCACTTTCATGCTCACCAGTTTCTGAACTGCCCACTTGTATGCTTCAATTTCTATCCCACATAGAAAGATTGCCAAAGTTTCTATCTCCCATCCCCAACCTCTTCCTGAGTCTCCCAGGAGCAAATACTAGCTAACTTAATTTCAGAGGAATTTTCTGCAAATACCTTAAGTTTAACACAAAGCCCCATCTTCCTGCTCCTAGCTCCCAAATACCCAGGCACTGAACATCACTCTCACTATGGCATCTCCATTTCCTAGAATCAGTGTTAAAAGATGCTGACAATTCGTTCTACTTTCAAAACCTCCTCACTTCTGTCCTCATTCTTTGTCCCCATATGGTAATGGCAAGACTTAACTCAAATATAGTGCATTTATCAAAATCTGTGATAGAGTTAGAAACATTTAGAAAAAAAATCCACAAATTTCTATCCAGTGACTCACTGCTTTTTTTTTTTTATAAACATGAAATCTGCAGTCTTCAACACTTGAAAACATGGGTAAGTGTAAATATACTTCCATACCTACAGTCAGCAAAATGCCTAGAGACAAATTCGTTTAAAAAAAAAAAAAAAAACCCTTCATTTTAAAAAGGTATATGTACTCAAGTCATTTCAACTAACTGCGTCAACTGAAAGAGTACCATGGATACTCTAAAGTAAAATGTCAAAAGGCTGAAGAATCACACAAAGCTGGCCTGTAAATCACTGACTTGAAAATGTTTAAAAGATAGGTACATATGCTAACATAATTGCAAGTGCAAGTTCTGGGACGGGAATGTAATAAAAACATCGCCCAGTCCTAGAGAACACATCTTGAAGAGGTAATAAAATCATTCCATCACATAGAGAAACACAGCATGGGTTCTTAAATTGAAAGACTTACAGACTCCACTTTGAGGACCAGGGCTAAACTACAGTGGCGTGAGTCTATATCTGGTCTAAGGAGGGAGAGTGGCCGATGTGGATATCATGCAGCAAAGCAGAATGTGAATGACATAAACTTCAATAGAGCAATGTCAAAATATAATGAATCAAAGCTAGGATGTGGGGTGGTAGAAAGGTAATGGCTCAGTGCAAGAGCTAATTGTACCATTGTTCATAATGACATCCTAATGTTCTTTAGGTACCTAGACACATCTAAAATATTAGGAATAATATTTTCACTTTTCTTCATTTTGGAGAGACTTTTAAGAAATATTTTGCAAGAAAGAAATACTAACTACTCTCAAAAAACACCAGGGCATGCTTGATTTAAAACCCCTCAGTTTTTTTCATCTCTAAAATGGCAAGAGATAACAAGAAAAAAGTTGGAGAGTTTAATAAAAACGAGATCATGTTAGAACTTAAATTTAAAGTGATAAAGTCCAATCACTATAAAAGTTTTCATAACCTCCCACAAACAAAGAAAGACCTGTGAAAGACCTGTCTTTACCTAAATGCATCTTTACTCATCTTGGTTTTAATATGATCTCACTGGTAAAGTCCACTAAGACTGGCTACACTTAAACATTCTCCAACTAATCAGGGAACAGCAGGCAAGAAGAGAATGTTGGTCTTGATCTTCTGACTAACACCCAGCAATAAGGACCTCATAACAGTGTCTGGTGGGTTATTCTACAAAAGCAAGTCCACAAACCCCACCATGTTCTGAGGGAATAAAAATAACTGCAAATTCTTTGATACTCTTCCCACTGAAAGGAATCCAGTCCAAGACCCCAACTTCACCAGTAAACACTTGAATCAGGCTGCCCTTTGGACCAACAGAATATGGCAGGTGGACAAGTTGTATATCAACTCTGGATCTGAAGAGACCTGCAGTCCCCACTGTTGCCTTTTAGAACACTCCCTGTTGGGAGTCAGTTACCATGTAAGAAGTCCAACTATCCTGAGGCCACCGTGCTGGGAAGCCTTCTTAAACCTACTAAACCAGCTGAGCCTTTAAATGAACCAGCCAAGTAAGTGACCCCAGCTAATGTCATATAAAGCAGAAGTGCTGCCCAGCTGAGCCCTCACTGAACTCCTGACTCACAAAACTGTGAACAAATAAAAATGGCTGTTGCCTTCCACCATTACTTTTTTTAAAATAATTTAGTATTCAGAAATGGATCATCAAACCAAAGGAATTATCACTGTACTTGATAATTCAGGCATACATGCATAGTACTTCCACAATCAGAAAAGAATTCAAAAATAGTATTATCAACCAGGAAAATACAATTACCACTGCTCTGAAATCTCCCATGGTCACATTTCACTCAATTACATAATGATGTTTTCAACATCATACCACTCACCTCTTGTCACTAATCCCTACCACTTATTATGATCTCTTGGTCCCTTGCTTTAGCCCAGCTACACCAAAGTTTGCTAAGCCTGGAGCCTTGGTCAACACCCCATTCACTGATGAGACACAGAAATACTCCAGGATCAAGTCCCTTTCTGTAGATTCAATGACCAGGTCAAAAATATGCCTTGAGTATACTACCCAAAATAAAATATATTCACATATTTTAAAGGCTAATAAAAATTATTTCTGCATGAGTAACCTCAAGTTATCTAGACTGGGATACTGAAAAAAAAGGAAAACCCAGTTTTATTTCAAGGTATGGAACCCTCAGCTCACTAAAATATTGAATGAAACAAAAACCTAAGAATAACCTTGTTCCAGACTTGGATTCAAAATAGAAATTACAGTTGTCTGCTTGGAAAATCTCTCCAGGTGTGGAACAAGACCAATGATTTTTGTGAATTTTCCTATCTGACAGCAAACTTCAAGCTCTCTCTGCATTAGGTTAATTTTATCACTGTTTAAACATTGATGTGGCAGTTAACAAATGCAAAAGGATTCTGCAGCCTGTCTCTCTTACTCTCTAGAAAATGAAGGAAGGCACTAGAAAGTCACTGAGACTGGTAACTAGCGGAAACAGAACCCACCATGACTCCCAACCTGCAGAGCACGCCCAGCGCTTCCACCTTTCAGCAACAACAGCTAAGCGGGTAGTTCTGTTTGGCAAACAAGATGAAAGAAAGGAGGTGCTGTTCATGAAACTAGGTTCACACAGGATGGGTTTGCTCAGCGGTCCTCTCATTTCTTTATGCAGAACCCAGCAGAAGGTGGGCGAGCTTGTCTTCCCAATGAGCCTCAGTCTTAGACGCTTGAAAATGTGCAGCCAACAGTATGACAGGCACGTCACCGAGGAGGTGACATTTTGGAAGGTGCATCTGCTGCTCAGAAGGGCAAAAACGTGTATTCCTATTATCACAGTTTCCAAAAGAGTGTAAAACGGCAGAAGAGGTGCCACGGTGTGTGGTCACAGGGCTGACATCAGGAGAGAACTCCTGACACCGTTACTGTGATAGCCACAGCCTTGTCTTCCCACTAAGCTAGCCTCAGACACAAATGCGCTGAGACAAGTGAGCTTCCAGCTGTGGGCCCGATTCTGCCTGCAGGGAAGGTCCAGGTTTGAGGCGGAAACCCAGGCAGTCTTTCAGAGCGCAAACGTTCTTTTCCTTTCCAAGATTTGATGAACAGAAGGACATTTTCCATTTTTTTCTGCAAAAAAATATTTTTGAGTCCAAGGAACACTAACACGGCCTGCTGAACACAGGTGCGCCATGCCACGTGGGACACCGTCACCTCCACTAATGCTTAACTGCAAGCCCCCAAAGTCCGTCTCAGTTCTTTCTCTCCCCAGGACTGACACTAACCTAGTGATCATTCCAGTTGTGAGTATGTAAAAAGTTCAACTGCCAGTCTTCACATGAAGCTCTACTTGGAAACTGAAAAATCTTTTCTGAGCTCAGCACGTGGGCAGACATTAAATACGACCTAGCCTGGGCACCCTGGGTGCTGGTCCTGCTAGGTTCATATCACTGAATTTAGTGGGGAGACTGGACATCATTGCAGTGTCCAGTGAACTCTACTTTTTTATTCCCCAACACATGGTCCATCGTTGGTCTCAATGACTTAACATTAAACTGCCATTAAAACATCTGTGATATTTGCAACAAGTCGTTAGGTGGTTCTACGGCTTCTTCTCAGACTTCCAAAAGTTTTACAAATCCTCTGCTCTTGTCTTTGCATTTCTTTACAGGCCCCCCTGAAAGCCGATCTTCTCTGCTTCACTGTGGGACAAAACAGCTCATCCAGAGGCTTTCCAGGAGCCTAGGCAATGGTTTCCCTGCCTGAGTCTCCGGCCTCTCCACTCGGTCCTCTGCACAGCTCACACGCAAATGCTGTTTAGCAATCTCTTCTCACAATCAAAATGCCCAAATGGCCCGATATTACTAAACCCTAGAAGTTCTGCTGCTCTAAGTCTGAGGTAGGAATGAAACTTTGCATTCTGTATATTCTCACATTAATACTGGGGCTGTGGGCCCAACAAAGGTATCACCATCACTTCAGGAGCTACAAACAGAATCCTTTCCCACAGCGATTGTCATTGAGAAGGCTGGGATGGGGCCACAGAAGAATCCTGAAGTAAATAAAAACCCCTTAGTCAAAAGTAAAGCCTGATCCACCTGTAATGATACTCCCCACTAGAATGACACTCACTCTGAAATATGACACCATCATGTGGCTATTAGTAGCAAAGCGTCTCTGCCGTCCAGCACACAATTATTACCCTTGCAAATTCGGTGGAAAGATGGACCCTTAACCAGGATTTATAAAAATTAATACCCAGAATGAAAATTGCACTGGACAGAA